>BMAO01013075.1:0-13536 GCA_019973975.1 Trichonephila clavata | reverse complement strand
CAAAGAAAATTTCATTTTATACCTCTATATTAAATGTATTCTTTTTTCTAAATGGAAACTAATTACAGAGTAATTCAATTTACTGTTTGATTTGTTGTTAAATTTTGAAACTTTTACACTATGAATGCGTTTTTAAAATATCAAGAATAAAACTTTTGCTGATAAATGTTAAGGTATCCGACTGGTTGCGACAACTTTTTTTTAAAAAAAATCAATAAATGGGGATTTTTTTCGTTGTTTTTAGATTTGTTTAGTATATTTTACGAAAAATATGCTAAAATTAAGAAGAGAAAAAGAAATTATTATTACTAAAATGGGAAAAAATGTGTAAAAATTGATAAAAAAAAACAACATAAACGCGGCCCATTCTGTACCATAAGTCAATATTTGAATTCTGATGTATTGCTAAGTTATTCTATTTTGAAGTGACCTTCAGGATAAGAGATATTTTAAGTTTTACAAAAACTAGAGCGCTTTATCTTAGTTGTCACATGAAACTGCTTAAAAAAACATTGATTATATTTACATAAGGAACTGTAAATTTTGTAATAAAACGGTGATTAATAAATCTGAAGGTTGAAACATTTCTACTACTTACAGAACATACACAAAAAATTTCAGTTAATAATTTTCAAAACTTTTTTTAGCAATCGCTGACTCCGTTTGAGTATTTTCGAAAAAACACATTTCGAGTAAAACTCGTTTTAAAGTATGACATCTTGCTTAAAGTAATGGCATCTGCTTTTACTAAAACACTTGTAGTTTTTGTTCTAGTAAATGGAAAATAATAAACTAGCTATTTTTATAAAGTTAACAAGATGGAGTATAAAATAAAATCAAAAAAAAAAATTTGTCAATTTTTGGCAAAATTCATAATTTTAGGGTAGTCGGATTTAAATAAAAAGTTAATTTATGATATTTACATCTATAATTATATGAGATAAATAATACATCAAATTATTAGATTTCATGTGTCTTTTAATTATTTTATTTGGTCCAATAAACACAATGAAATTTCCATTTAAACCTTTGCAACTTGTCATAAGTACACATTTTTAAAAATTACAGATGTACATTAAAAATTTTTAAAAATAATATTACATATTTTTGAAGTTTTTGTGATTAAAATTGTAGAAAATTACAAAGTAGATTGTAGAATGTTTCATGCAAGTTTATTCCTTATATTTTACTCAGAGATTGCAATAACAGTTGATAACTCCTTTTAATATTTGTGCATGAAAAAGAAGACTTAGATTAGGCTTTTTAAAAAAACTAAGTTTAAAAAAATCAATTCTTTTAAAAAAAATTTTTTCTTATATCAACACTAACAGTTGTAAAAATTATTAGAAGTCAACACACACACAACCACATATGATCAGGAATATAATATTTTAAATAGATCTTTGTTATATTACTTATGACTTATTGACATTTTAATAGAAATATTAAAGATTTTTGGAGATATATTGATGAAAAGTAGATATTTAGGTAAAAAAAAATCTACGAAAAGAGTTTTGATATGAGATATATTTAAATAAAAAAAAAGAATAAAAAAATAACGTAATAAGTTAAAACGTATTTTGACAAACAATTAAGCAAATTATCAAAATTTGTAAGGACCTATAATATTCTAGTAATGTTTTATAAAAAAGATTTTGCGCAATAAAAATCGATGTATTCTCGATGTAAAGAATAATTGCATCAAGTTCTATAACGTTATTTTCACAAGATGCTTGGAAAAGCATATTTTAAATTGCATTTCATAACTATTATTATTTTCGCTTATTTTACCATCGAAATTTTTTTCGTACATTAAATTACAATAAAAAAAATTGAGCAGAAAAACTCACATAAAACTCTCTACTGAAATCTACCCTAATAAAACTCAACACAGAGAACTCTACTCACATAAAACTCTTCTTAGAGAATCTACTCACATAAAGCTCTTTATAGAACTCTGCTTACATAAGATGACAATGGCTTCACACATTAGAACAGGGGTGGCAGACTTTTCCAGGGTAAGGGCTACTTCTAATTTTCAAGGTGTTGCGTTCCACCCAGTACCAGTGGCACACACAAAAAAGGTCGGACCCTCCTCCATAGCCCATGATTTTTTTTCGATCATGTATGTTGTAAGTAAAATTTAATTAAGTATCGTTATTAATAAAAAATTATTAATTAATGCTAATTATTTATTCAGTAATTTATTTCTTACTCTTCTTTATTCCCTGACGATCTACAAAATGAAAAAAATTATGTTTGGCACCCCCGTATTGAGTAGGATATAAGTATGGTAGACACATTTCGACCTCTGGACCACCACACCCCTTTGAAAAAATTCACTAGTGCGCCCACTGCCCAGGGTCGTAGGTGTGGTGAGGTAAGAAAAAGTCAAAATATTTATTATAACTTAATAATAATTACGAAATATGTACTTACCTACGTAAATGAAATGAAAAACTCACTTTTTTGAAACCGCATTTAAAGCAAAAGGCAAAATACAAAAACATAATAATTATAGCCACAAATATAATAATATCTAATGGTGCATTTATTACCAAACAATTCAAAATACATAAAAAAAAATAAAATATTTCCATCTAAGTTAGCTCTTGTAATTATAGTCAGTAGAAGACTTAGTCTGCGTACTGTCAACCAATCTTGAATATTTCCGTATACAATTATAAACGGCTTATTTTCAGGCGGTCGCTCCAAATTGTCTTAGCTATCCACCGATCGATCGCGATCGACGCAATGCGCACCCTGGCATTAGAATAATCTTCTCTTATTCTAATTAGAACTTTGGAAGGTAAAATGAAATGTGACAAACGAGTTGTCTTCTGAAATCAGACACCCGGTTAAAATTAAGGGCAGAAATTATTTGATTCACTAAACTAATTGAATATAAAACAAATCATCTACATTATTTTTGTGTGTGTTGTTTGATAATATATATATTTAACTGAATCCAAAAAAGATTTATTTTTTAATACTTTTTTAGAAATAGGAAGAGGGTAATTTTTGATGAAAAGAGTTTAATATGCTGCGTTTTTACTTCGTATTCATATATATATATATATATATATTGAAGGAGCATTTAAAATTTTTTTGCAGGATATACTATATTTCAGTATATTTATTATTACTCCGAAATAAATTAGAAAATGAAATTATCCAGATCTTCATTCGAATGAATGCTCATTAGCTTCTAAAATTTCAATTACGTTTACATTTTCTTCTTAAATACTCCTTTCAACGAAAGTTTCATTCTCTAAATAAGATTTCTCTTAAAAATAAGCGATATTTTATCAAAATTAGTTCTTCGAATTTGAAATTAATATTGTTAAAGCTTTTGGAGGCTAGTTATCGAAGCAAAATTAATGAGCAACAGCGAAATGTTTCTTTATCAAATGATACATGCATTATAATAGTTTTAAAAAGAAAAAAAAAGTGAAAGAAATACTTGCAAATAGCAAGAATGAAAACTTATTCGCAGGTATCAATTTGGTTATTTTATTCATTCCTTCAAACAAGTTTGGAAATTTCGGCTTATTAAGCAGAGATTTTCAATTTTCTTTTATAAAATGATCAAGTTATTTTTACATAAAGTTATGAAAACATGGTTTCTCAAGGAAAGAAAAAAAATGCAAAGAAAGTAATAAGTAAATTAAATTCACATGCTCGGTTGAATGCATTCAATTATCTTTTTTTCTCCCCACGCAAACATTTCCCAATCTCTTCTAGTTATAACCAAAATTTGTTGTAAAACGTAATATCGCAGTATTAAAGACTTACTATTGGAGTTTAAGGAAAATATCTTTAGTTTATGAAAACATTTGCTTGTTTGTTATATTAGTTTGCTGAGTAGAATATATATTAAGTGCAAGACAAGTATATATTGCCCTCCTTATATTACTAAGCATTTTTTCCAGGTAAAATATCAAAGCAACTTCAGGTTTATCTTTTTTTTTTTTTTTAATGTGTTTTGCTCCTAGAATTATAATACGCTTGACTTCCCTTAAAATTGCATTCATAGTTGCTTACATAAGAAATTTAACTTACTTGCTTACTCGCCTTAAGATGTTCAAATTGGACCACTTAAACATACTGGGAAAAAATATGGAATACTTTCTTAAAACTTTGTTATTTCACCTTCTGCATTGTGAAAGCAGCTATAATTTTCTTAGACATGCTATCAATATGACTTGAGCTAGTTAAGTTATTGACTCAATAATTAATTAAACCTTTAGTGAAGCTCAACTCGATGAGGGTTTCATATTTTATTTCATACTACGTTCCAATATGCCAAAAATTTTCTCAATGCCACTGACACACACATTTGGGAAATCCACTGGCCTTGCATGAAACCCATATTTTTGCGTTCCTTAAACTAAATTTCTACAATTATCGATCTCGTAAACCGTTCAATTATTTTCTAAAAATTATGGATAAGCATTTTAAGTAGAATGTTGTTCACTTTTCGTTTTTTGTCCCAAAAATTCGTCAAATAAACAATCCGCGGTAGCTTAGTGCTCAAGGTAACGGACTCATGGCCGGTGAGTCATGAGTTCGAGTCTGGTACCATTGAGGACCACCCGTGCAGAGGAGGCTGATGCACGTTAAAAGTGTCGAGGCTCAAAAGTCATTCCGTTGGTGGAGTTTCCAGCTCAGATGACGTTCACATCACTTGATAACGGTTTAAAATTACGAGGTTCATCGCCAAAAGCCCTGGATCAACTGAATAATTCAATGTTAATCTTCATTCACTCACTCAATAAACAATACATTTTTTCTGCTCGCGAAATTTGTATTTTCTTATTAATTTATATTTTGATATCTTATTTCCGCATGTTTTTCTATTATCTTACATTAGATTACATATAGCTTTTTAAAAATTAATATTTAACTAAAATTCTTTTTTTAAGCAGAAAATGATCTGCTTGTATTGTAGGCATATTTTGCGCTTAGCTTAAAGAAATTAACAATTAATTGTTTAAAATTGTTTTATTCCATATTAAAAAATACAATTTGATGAACATATTATATATCTTACAATTCTTTGAATTAAAGTTAATTATACTATAAAGACTTTCCTGTATATCTTGGTAATAAGAATTTAAAACAAAGTATAAGTACGGTTTCTTTTCCCATAAGAATTTACTAAATCCTTTTAAGGATTCTGCCTATGTTTCTGAATCAATGTTTGAATGAAACTAAATTTTTTTTTTCTTTACCATTTTATGCAGGGGAAAAAAATCGAGCAGCCAGAAAGAACAAATTTAATAAGATAAAGAATAAGAAGGTCTATATTATAAAAGTCGTGAATTTTAATTAATTTATCTGATATCAAGTATTATTTTAGTAAAATAAGAATCAAAACTCAATGAAGATTGTATTTTTTTTGTCAAAGTTGTGTTACTTAAAACTTTATACCTCAAAAAAACTTATGAATTTCTTTCTTTCATATTTTGTATACGTGTTATTTAAAGTATGATAAAAGTAATGAACTAAGGATTTAGCCCTAACACAGTAATAGTTTTTTTTTCTATTTTTAACAGTTTATGTTACGAACACCTTGCATTTTTATAAAAATTTTTATAAGAAAATATGTAATGAGCCATGATTTTCTGGTAATTGTAATTATATTTTATATTTTAGAGAGAGAGAGAGAGTTCATTGCCTTTATAACTGTGTTAAATATGTTGTGTAAAAATAGTTCAAATAAATGGCTTTGAATTCCATGTAGAGTGTTTTGAAATTCGATATAATTTTCATCCAATTTTACTTAAAATATCTCATTTTAAAAACCTTAAATTGTCATATAATTTCCTGATTGGTATTTTTCATTAATTTAAGTCATAAGCATCAACAAAATAATATAAAACAACTTATAGCAGGGGATTTTAAAAAATTGTCTCCGAACGTAGGTAGATACCTTAAGATAGTTTGAGTCATTGATTTTGAAAGATACGGTGAGCTTTATTTTACTGTGTTTTTATAATAAATTACTAAATGTTTTGTAAAGCTGTACAAAAAAGCAAAGTATAAGAACTTGTTTCCAAATATTGACCACGTAGAATCGACCTCATTTTTACAGCTTGTTTTTAAATGCAAAATGATGGAATTTTTGTTCTGCCATAAAAGTTCACGGATGACCATAAAAAATAATATGCTATGAATAGTTTTTATTGAATTAAATAAATATTCAGCATAAACACAATGATTCCAAAACAACTTTAATGCACATACAATTTTTTAAAGAAACGTATATATATATATATATATATATATATATATTAACATTTATAAACCCCGTGCACCACGCAATGAAAAACACGGGGGGGGGGGGGCATACAACACAGACAGAAGAAAGGATTACAACACAAACATCCATGCCTTCTCCGGGATTCTAACCCAGTCCCTACGGCACCGCAGTCAGCTTCACTGACCACTATAACCGGATGGGAGGCTATATATTATTTTATTTCCATTTTTTTAAAACTACATTACATAACTTTAAACAATTAACTATTTAAACTGAATTTTAGAAGACTTCTCAGAACTGGCCTTTCTCAGTGAAAATAACTATATGTAAATCTTTTTTTTTTAAAAATAAGTTACTTAGAAATATATAATTGTGCGATAATTAACACCATAACTTCCTCATGCATGACAGCTCATTTTATTCTGCTACTCTTTTTTTTAAAACCTTTATTTTTTTAAAATCCTAAAATTAAAATAGAAAAGGGAAAAAATTTGATGAATCATTCTTTTCCTAGTTGAGAGGAATTTGTTTCCACATAACCAGTCGTTTGAGTTTAAAAAAACTGGGAATGCTTCTATATTCTACATTCTAGTTACTAATTGTCTAAGACATAGCAAATTTTTTGAGTAGCTTCTCTAAATTGAAGATACTTCTTTCACTTAAAAGGTATGGATAAAACCTTTTTTGATACATCCACGGAAATCGAATGAAACATAAGCAAGTAAATTCAGTTTTATGCCAATACAATGCTAAAGCCATAGTAATTTTGTTCACGATACATGCTCATTTAAATAAATTTCAATCATATCAACTTCTATAGCTTCTATATGCACATTTTTTGTAATTCAATTCAAAACCCTTTAAAAAAATCATTTTAAGCATTTTTCATTGTATAATTTTCCAACTAAATTAGTAAAAGGGAATTAGACACATCAAAATTAAATAATATTAAAAAAGCGAATTTGATAGAGCATTATATTACCTAGGGCAAACTTTGAGATTCTTATTAAATGTTGTGGCGGGTCCTATTCGCGTCCTTACACGAATCCTCTTGGAGAAATACTTCTGTAACTGTTGTTTGAGTGTAAAACCACCTTCTGTAGAGAGAACTTGGTTTTATGCTAATCTGTGTGCTATTTAATCCATGGAAATGGGCGTGTTAGGATTAGTCATAACACTAATACAAATTAGTGAAATTAGAGAAATGCGTTTCGGAAACCTTGGTGTATGAGAGAAGTTTAAATTGAATTATAGTCAACCTAGAAGAGATCAAACGCGTGCTCCTCTATCGGATCAAACTCAGATAAGGGTTTAATTATTTGTCTTACGAACTTAAGCTAGTTAACCTAAATAAATTGCTCCCTAGGATTATTATCCTTGATTGATCATAAACTTATTGAACTGAAATAAAAGTGATTATTCTTATAACAATGTCTGCTGTTTCGGAGTCCCAAACTACACCTGCGACAGTAGGGCCACGGCAGCGTGAATGCAAACAATTTATTTTCTTTGTGTAGAACATGGTTAAGGTCCTTTATTAGATGATCTGTTAAAATTTTCCTGTTTCCTTATCCATTTTCCTTAAAATATATGATTGAATCGACCAATATTTTCCCATCGGTTAACGAAAAAGATGAATTCTTCAGAAACAGCAGGTCATTAAAAATGCTTATTTATCAGTGAAATTTATACGGTAAGTAAATAACTTGAAGATCCCTCCCCCACCAAAAAAATAAATAAATAAAACAAAACAAAATACTTAAATTATATCCTTCTATTCGTTGGGAACTGAGGGATAAGTATCAGCAACTATTTTAAGAATTAATAAAATATAACCAATCAAATTATTCTGGTATATTTTTGAAATATATTTCAAAATACGATTCAAATCATTGAAAGAAAGAATTAGATGGTCAAAAAAAATTCAAACAGTATCATAAAAAATCACTAGTTTTTATAGTTGTACTACATGTTTCACTCAGCTTCCTTAATATATATATTCGCTGTCATCCTAATATTTGACACACGCAATTCAATAATAATTAAATATAAACCATTATTAATTTATCTAGACTACACTTATAAACCTTTTTCTAAGAATAAAAGAGTAGAGTTTACTTAATTAAACAAACTTTATAATCATTTTACTCAACTACTTTTTAAAAAAATATCGAACTTTAATTTTTTGTCCTTTTTGCAATATAACTTAGTAAGATTTCAAACAATAAACTCATGATGTTTGCGAAAAAAACTAATTCAAAAAGCTTTATTTGTGCAGATGTAAAATAGACTTTATTTATAGAATCGCATTATTCGTCCCTAATTCTTTCAATTAAATAATTAATTCAATTTAGTTTTTCTAAGTTCTTTACAATTTTATTCGACTTTTTTTCTTCTATTTTTAATGATTTTTTAAATTCAAACAATTTTTTTTTTTGTTAATACATCATTCAGAGCAAGGAACATATTATAGATAACTTGTGCAAAATATATTTCAAAGAGACATTTTTTAATTAAAATTAAAATATAGTTCGAAAATAAAAGATAGTTGAATGTTTCATAAATAATTTTGTCCCGCGTCGACTTTCTATTTTTATAAATACAGATTAATGTTTTACACGCGTCAAATATATTTCTAAGAAAAAGGAGGATTTGCATATTTATATAGAACTTAATTATATATATATACAATTTGTATTAATTTTATAAAACAATAAAAACAAGTAATATTAAATAAAATTTTAAGTCAATTTCTATTTTGAACGGATGAATAGAAAGTACTTTATTAACGATTGAAAATTTGAACTATATATATATATATATATATATATATATATATATATATATATAGTGAGAGAGTGAACTAATAAATTAAAATTATTAGTTCACTCTCTTCTCACTATTAGGAATTAAAAAAGGGACATGATTTGTCTGCATTGTTTTAACAATGCACACCCCCGGTTTGGCTAGTTTGGCTGAAAAACCGGTTGCCGACGCCAACTTTTGCCAATGTTTTAACAGTTTCATTGTTACTACAATGAAGACAAATCTATGTTGGCGTCGAAAACCGGTAATTAATTTAATTAAAATAATTAACTGGTAATTAATGAATTAATATTTGAAAAAAACTGTATTAACATAAGTGTCATCCATTGCAAGTTTAAAAAATTTATTTGAACTTGATTGGATTAATAGAAAGTATATTATTACTGATTGAAAATTTGAACAAGATAAATATATACATAAATATATATATAGAGAGAGAGAGTGGAACTAATAATAGGAATTGAATAAATAAGGAACAAAATGATCTGATTAATTTAATTTTCTTCAATAAAGAGATTTCAATTTGAGCTGAAAGCTAAATTTTGATGTGATACACACTTTCGTTAAATTTGTCTTACATTAAAGTGAAAAATTGACAGTTCGAAGCGCTTAATTTTACAATCTTATTTAAGTTAAAACAATTTTAAATCTTTTACTATCACAAATATAACAATTTTAAACACAAAAAGTACTTTTTATATTCAATCTGAAATTTTTATTCAACTTTACATTTACCAAATTCCTTATGAATTTCCAATGCTATTTTTTTTACAAAGAGACAACATTTGAACAACCTCCATACTTGTGATTTAATAAAATTATTTTTGGCCTTTATTTTTCAGTTACAATGAGAATATTCTTTTTCAAGTATAACTTTCAGCAACATAATTTTTTTAATCATGTATTCTCTACAATTTCGGTGTAGCGAGTGTATAAACAGAAAATAGTATCTACACAGAGGTTAATTATTTTCACCCCAAATGCCAAACATTGATAATAATTGCCAGAATCCCGAATTATTAAAATATTAAAATTAAACAAAAAGTATACATTAAAGATAAAGGTATTTCTACTAAAAGAATTGCGATGTTAAAGGTTTGAATTGAATCTGCTGCGCCACTATATCCTACACAATAATATTTTCATTAGATATTCATTCGTCTTCACCAGCAAAAATATCCTTTAAAGCACTGAATACTTTTTCCATATACGATGTATATATACGAGAAATATGTGGGTGTATGGTATATCAAAACCGATAATAATCAATTGTGGAGTTAGTGGTTAGTAAAATTTATACGGATAAGTTTATGTTACGACTGAAAAATTGATGATGTATGGAATGCTGTTCATTGTAAGATTTGCAACAATATTAAAATCATCATAGCCTTAACCAAGAAAGGGTATGGCGAGGGGAAGGGGTTAAATTCCTCCATTCATGAAGGGATTTTTAAATTTTAGTTTTACCATTACGCCTCGATACTTTCATCCGCGTGTTTTGTAAATGGTAAACTCCACCCATAAAAGAAATCTACGTACGCCACTAAAAACTATATACAACAAATATAGATACTTTTCCGTTTCGTCGGCTTTAATCTGTCCAAGTTGGTGTTATCGGTGACAACACACAATATAATTTTTAAAAAATGTCATAAATGCTTGTTCTCATTGGTTTTTCATATATTTTTGATGCATGAAAAAAAAATTACTGATAAGGAAAAACCACGCCTTGTTTTGAAAATGTGGTGGCAAAAGGTTACCAGCGGGAATATTCCGTTTGGCGTCGGTTCTATCATTTTTGGCGATTTCATCGCTTGTGCAGGCGAAACGGGAAAGTACCCATATATATAAATGTGACAAATGTTTTTATTGTTACCTTTAAATCGTTTTTATCGAAGATCAATCAAAGCATTTCAAAAATAAGATACTCAACGAAATTAAGTTTAATTGTTTAATTTTAAGCCTATACTTAAATATAAACTTAAAAATTGAAAAAAAAAATTTTTTTTCAAAAACTTTAATAAAAAATAAAAGGTATACAAAAACAGTAGATTAAATACCAAATACATTCGCCGAATTTATAATCCAATTTTGAAAAGCCCCATAAAATTTAATTCCCAGTAAAAAAATAAATTTTAGGTAAAAAATCTAAATATTAAAAAATTAATAACACAAAAATTAAATTCTGTCTCTCATTCATAAAAATTAATTTCATTTCAGCAAAAGTGCACAAAAGATGTATCAATACACAGTTTTGAAAAATAAAATAAAAATTCAGCACTCTCATACAAACACATATCAACGACATGGTAATATGCAAAGTTTTGGAAAATAAAATTCAATTCCAAAAGAAGAAATTTCCCAATATATTTTTAAAATCATAATAATAAGCAAAAAAAAAGGAAACTTGAATTTTTCATTGAAAGAAGTTTATCAATCAATAAAACACGCATTAGTCAAAAATTTCGTATACATTTTACAAAAAAGTTCACAACTCTTTTATATGGTGTAACTCAGATAAATTAATACCCAAATAGATAAACATTATTCTATCAAAACTTAAATTTTTTTTATTAGACATTACATCAAAACTGACTTAAAATCGTTTGTTTGATGCCCAAGAGATGGCGCTGTCAGTTTACTCCTTTTTCCCACATGGCTAGAGGAGGCGGAAGCAGATGGATGCGAGGAAGCTCAGAACATTATCATCCTCAGAGCAGTAGGAGGTGTGAGAAGGATGCCGTCCAGCCACTTTCCATATACTGTACTGATTCTCCTACTGACTTCCGCTTTTCTAGCCAGGTGTCAAGGTGAGTCGCTTTTCAGATCATCTTCGATTATATATTCCTGCTAAATATACCTCTCTTATTTTTTTTAAAATGCACAAACGGTACACAAAAAATAGCAGTTTTCAGGAAAACGGAGTCTTCAGTTGCGGATCGTGAAGTATATATGGGCGCAATTATTGATTTAAGTCAGACTGTGTTGAAATTACATCTTGTCGGAAAAGTAGCATTGTGGGCGTGAGAGTAATATTCGTGTGAATATGTCTCAATTTGATGAGTATTGACGCATGCGCATTCTAAATTCTGAAGTGACATTTGTGTACATTTTAAAAGAATCATCTCTCTCGTTTTTGGAGGGTAGATATACTGTCATCTATTAAGGCATTGATGCAGATGGATGAAAAATTATATTCCAAGCTGTGTGTATGCGTCTTTTAATGTATTAATAAAGAAAAATTTTGAACAATGTGAAATTTTTTTCAAAATGTAAATAAACAAATAATTAATTATACTAAACTAATTCATTTATTTAACTAAATTTTTTTATTGTTATTCTTCTCTTATTTTTCATTTAATCAGGAATATTTTTAAAAAATTGTCATAATTATAAAAATAAAATTAAAGAGAAAGGAACTGACTGAATTTACCAAAATCAAAACTGTTCGTATATATTTTTGTGATGTATTAATAATAGAAATTAACCATATATTTATTCTCAAGAGGTGCAAATAAAAAATTGCCCGTTATATATAACTCATACAACAAATAAATAAATAAATATAAATATAAACTGGAATTCAGCTACCTGTAAATTAGAATATGATATTTATTTGAGAATCAAAAATTACTATTGTGCTGGTAAAAAAGTTTGTTTAGAGAGAGAGAGAGTATCCAGTTTTACAAATAATTTTTCTATTTCCAATCAAATAAAGTCTCGCGATATTCTACAATATTATTTAATCCAAACCATTTTACCTAATTTTATTGCATAACTTTTATGATCGATACCTTTGTCCTTATCAAACGCTGCAATAAAATCTTAAAGCTTCTAAAAGTTTAAAAATTGTTTGGAAAATGAATTTAGTTAAGCATAAGCAAAAATTATTACAATATTACATGAACGATTTGTACAAAAACAAATTATAACTTGCAAAACCTTTAAAAAATAAAATTTGATTCCTAGAAATGAAAATTTGATATTATTTTTTAAAATAATATAAATAACTTATTAATTAAAAAATAGAAATGTAATTGCTCTGTGTCAGTCAAGACATCATTTACTTTAAAATAGCTTTATTTGAAAGCAACAAAATTGCTCATGAAATTAATTTAAATAAAATAAAAATATGCTTCACTTAAAATAAATTCTGTAACTTGAGTTTTTACTTGGTATTACACAACTCTAAGACCAATACACAATATTCTCTATTTAATAACGTATTCAATGAAGGTTGTGAGAATATTTGTTATCTTTACTTTTAATATTCAACAAATGTTACATATATTGTACTTTAATAATATTTCAATCACAAATGGACATTTTAAAAATTTTTCAATAATATTGCAAAGCAAAAATTTAGAAACAGTATTAAATAAGTAGAAAGTATTAATATTAAAATTGTCTTTTCTGCTATTTTTAGAAAGACTAAGTATAAAAAT
>BMAO01013074.1:0-35493 GCA_019973975.1 Trichonephila clavata | reverse complement strand
AAAAAAAACTAGTATTTTTCGACTTCTGATCTTTACAGAATAGAGGTTTTGTAGCGGGTCTATCCGCAACCTGTACTATTCCTCTTGGGGTAAATTTTTTCTTTTTAACTGCTGTTTTATTGAAAACTTTCTCCCGAAGTAGAAGACTCGATTTATTCAAATGAATCATTCTATTTCAGCATTGACTTTTAGATAAGCGAAATTAGTTGAGAGTAGTTAATAGCTAGCCGAGAGTTAGTCGATGAGTAATTTCTGGATGATCGAATATTGCTAATTAGCTATTAAGTCATGAGGTAGAGATTGAAAATAACGACCAGAGGTCGTACAACTAATGACAGAATTACGGTGAAATAGACAGTAGACGTTCTAAGAGTAAGTGAATTAGATTATATTCAATTCCTTTTTGTCGTGTGATTGCTCTTATACTTAGTAGTGGTGTGCATTTCCTACCCTGAGTTGTTTTGAATGTAAGCTAGAGAAATAATAAATTGTGTAATTTGAACTGAGATTACGGCTGATCTTTACTCGAACCCCCAAACACAAATAACCTCTGTGCGAGCAGTGTTATTACAGTTTTTATCCAGAAGACAGAAGCAGTGTGAAGTACGATTTGGCAAACCATTTTATTGTCTTTCATTGCTTCATAATTCAGGTTATATGAATTTGTCACCACATTTGTTTCTTAAAGAAGTTTTGATCTATGATGAGTAGCTTGTGAACTGCAGATCGCTCTGAAATAACATTTTGTGGAAACGACTGAGAATTATTTTGTAGTGACATGGTATGTGAGTACGATATTCAATTCAATCGTCACTTTGCAGCTGTAGGGTCTTCATATTTTTTATGATAATTCTTTCCCATGATTAAAACTGTCATGATCATTCGACACGCTTCCTTCGTTTCCTCTGTGATTTAGCGGATGTAATTCTTCTGGTTTTCCTATATGCAAGAAAAATCTATAATACAATGGTTCTTCAAACATGAAGCAATTTGGCTACCTTGGTTATAATAGTTACACCATAATGATCAATGATTTCCCCACGTTCAAAATCAATTAACTCAATCAATCAATTATCTCACAACTACAGAGATAAGTGTCTAGACTGCGACTGAAGCTTGCTGTTGGACTGGCAGTTGTAGAGGTGCATTGGTGGAAAACTAAATCACTACCCCCTTGGTTAACAAAAGCATCTCAGTTCAAGTAAGCATATTCACAAAGTGTTTCCATATTTAAGTCTAAACTCCTGTGGTGCATATGTGTATATGTATGTACATATACACATGATCTCCTCTTAAGCGTTTATTAAGAACAAAACATAAAGTGTGCAAAGGTTGCATTTTTTGGAGTAAATTTTTAAATCGATACTTACCAAAAGTAGTCTTGATATACAAAGTAGTTCCAACGGGAATGACACACATTTGAATATATTCGCAATCCAAGACATCTACAGAAAAAGTCTGTTGTTCCATTTTTGATACCTGAAACAGAATTTATTTCAATTAACTGCAAAAAAGTAGTTAAAATTCGATTATTTCGCATCATAAAATATTTGAATTTTCTTAGTACATGCGTATGAAAATTTAAATATTTTCGACTTCATTATAACGAAGACCTAGTATTTTTTTTGTTGAATCCGAGGCTGAATATAGAATTATGTGCTGTTCAGTGGAAAAACAGACTAAAACAGTTCAAAAATTTTTTTAAAATAATTATTTATGTGGGAGACAACAAGGGTCTAAAGCATTTCTCTTTCTTCTGATTTATTTAAAACTTAACAACAATTAATTAATTCTAAGTTTCTAATTTCTAACAAATAGATTTCCATGATGTGACGACGGGAACGCCTGCTCGCGCCCACCTCAGTCTCTTTTCTCTCTGCTAGCCAAAATTTTTGGTTTCACTTTGGATCAGCTGCGCTTGCGCGCGAAGACTGCCTGCTTTTTTTGTTGAGGGATTCAATTTGATGACGACTCCACAACCACCGATTCCACATTTATACTAAAATTTTGATGTAATAACACATTGTAAATTCTCTCAGAAGCTTTTTTAATGCTAATTCACAGAAAAACTCAGGGTTGATCAATTTTGAAAAAAAGTTGAAAAATAAAAATTTTCCTGTAAAAATTTTGCAAATAAAGTTTTAGCCACTCGAGAGGCATTTTTACTATAAGAAATATAGTACTAAAGTGTTAAAAGAAAGGAAATAATCCTTTATAGCGTTATATTGCATTACATAGTGTTAAAAGAAATGAGAAATCATCCATTTTATCAGGGTAATTGAAGGTATCAGAATGTCAGGAAATATCCAAATCTGAATTGAAACTCATTTGCCAACTGTCATGAGGACAGTTTACAGAATTCGCATGACTTTGATCATTTCTTACTTCATTTTTCGGTTGCTGCGTATTTCTTTCGAATCAGTCGTATTTTTCTTGATTAATTTCTTTCTATCATTCAGGTTTTTCAAGATTCAATTTTCTACATAAGGTATATTACTTCTTTACAAATGAGAATGTCACAATGTTTTTATTCAACAGTTTTTTTCTATCATAGATAAAAACATTGCCAAACTAGAAACCAATGAAATAACCACAGCTGCAAACATGGTGAAACCATGAAATCAATATTTTTGACAAATTTTACTTTATGCTTGCTGTTTCTCCAGAGTTTGACTAAGTCAGACAAAATCCACCAGACCGATGACCTCTAAAATGTCTAGCACAAGCAATTGATCTGTATTGATGTCTTTTCTAGTGAGGTTCAAACAACTCCTCGTGCACTCTGGAGGAGCCTGAAGGATCCTGACACTTTGCTCAAAAGGATAAGATCTTTTTGATCTCTGAGAACGAGAGACATTTGAGGAGACCAGTGGCAAGACGTGAAAGTTAAGAGCTAGATCCAGACGGGTATATTACCTCCATTCCAATGATGAGTGTGAGACACCCTTCCGTAAATGTTTGGAGATTTTTTAAGCGAGAATAATTTCAGATAGGTAAGAGTAGAAGTTCAGGGAGTTGGAAGATTACAACCCTATTTGCTAGTTTGTCCGCCGTTTCCTTGCGGTAAAAGTCGACATGGATGGGATCCACTAAAATGGATACCTTGTCGAATGCGATATATATACGGTTCTAGTTTGTGTAGGATAGAGAAAGTGATTTCATCGCTAACAAGAAACCAGTCGTTAATGTGTTGAAGCGAACTATGACTACCGTTGATTTTATTTTTAAATCAAGTAAGGAAACAGCTGTTATCCGACATAAATATTAAAACGATATGTTTTCCCAAATATATCATAATTCTACAATTGTAATTGTACTTAAGCGATTAAGAAAATATATAACTTATTTACTCACAATAACTGTATTCTAATAAGTTTCATTAGTGATTTCATACATTACTAAAAACAATAGCTTCTAAGAAGCTAATATATATAAATTAAAAGTTATAAATAAAAATTATGCTAATTATTATAAATTTAATTAATTATGCTAATTAAAAGAAAATTAATTTATAAATAAAATATTATTATACAATTTAAAGTAGAAGTTATAAGCCTACGTAAGTCAAATATAACAAAATCGTATTAGTTAACAGAGCTTATATTCTTTTAGAGAGCTATGCGAACCTTTTTGTGAAAATTTCGTTAAAATGACATTAGAAGATAATTCAAGATTTATCTTTTGTTTCGCATATGAATTTAAAGTACACTTTAAACTTATATGCTGTTATACGATTGCTCTTTGCAGCAAAACAACTTTAAAATCCTTAATTTACACGACATTTATTGCGATGGCAAATGATAAACACAGAAAATGAAGTCTGAAGATACTGTATATAAATATTATTTTTCTGCTTCGTTTTGCTGTAAAATCCTATTTTAGTGTACACCTTTGGCAAAGTAACGTGCTTTCTGTATTGAACTGCTATCCAAATTGAGGATAACAATACGCCAAGTTGGCGATAAATAAAGGTGTGGCTAAAATAGGATCCATATGCGTTTTGCTTTTATAAACCCTGATAATTTTTGTCGCTGAATTTGCAGCAAGTGCATCGCGATTCGCATTTCTCTTTTTGGCATCGAATCATTTTTTAAACTATTCTAACTGCACATTTGTAAGGTTTCTGTAGTCAACGGCTTTTAATATTGATGTATTCTTATTTTCGAAACCATTTCAAAGCTATTGTTTTAAGAAAAAAAGAACGGGAAAAAGAAAAAGGAAGCAAATACTCACCTTCACAGTCTTGGAAGGAATCACTTTGCATTATGAGCTGCGCTAAGAGAAAAAGAACACGGCGTTGTACTTTGCCCATGGAAAAACGCTTTGTGTAAAAAGAGAATGCCTAAAAAATGCTGCTACGTACGAAATAAATAAGTTATTCACTCTTTGGCAGGAACTGATATATTTTTTTTACCACCTGGAACGGAATTCATTTTTATTATACTATGGGTGGAGTCATGCCACATTTTTTTTTCATTTCCTGAAACGGAAGCTGAACGTGTTTGTAGGAATTTGGAGACAGAAAGAGGATTTTGCTGTGTGAGGAAATTCTAAATCACACAATATTTTTGCCTACAAGTGAATTTAATAACAGTGAGTAGTAAAATTATTAGATGCGTGGGGATAAATGTACAAATTTTATATCAGAAAAAATTCTAGATTTAATGCTAGACCCATGTATGTATTAAGTATAGCTGGTTTTTCAATTATATACCTTAATACACAAAAACTGAAATTTCGTATAAGTTAAATCTGTCTCATCATATTTATGAATATTTTAAACATGCTACCGCAACTGTTTAATTAGGTTACTTATACCTTTTTTTTTAGGTAATGTTATTGGATTCATTTCATCTTTCGATATAGAGGCAAAGTTGTATTAACGTTGAAAGCAACATCAGGTCTATTTATTGGAGACGGACCTCATAATTTTGAATCCAGTTAAAAAAACAAGGAAGGTACGTAAGCTGGCACCTCCCTCTTTTAAATACCACACCAAACCAATGGGATGACATTGATCTCGATAGATTTAACATGCATCGGTTTTCTCTACATGGTGGGTCTTTAGTGCCACCAGGGCTTGAACCCGCGATACTCCGGCCACGTGTTCGTGACGGTTCTTTTGATTAGCGCAGTTTTCTATCAAGCAATAAAAATACTAATAATAATCTTAAAAGGCAAAATTTATAACAAAAGCATTGTTATAGTCGATAACAATAAATAGTATTGTTATATATAATAATAACAATATTATTGCTATAGTTTTAAAATATCAAGACAATCAATAATCAACAACTCTTTCTCGAGAGTAATTTTACTTTACATAAATTTATTCGCAACAGTTCTATAGTTTTTTTAAAAGAAAAAAATTCTTAAGAATATATTTAAAAAGAAATTACTGCATTGGTAATTTTTTTTCCAATTGCTTAATATTTGTGAAATAGTAAATTTCAGAATATTAAATTTAGTTTTGACGTTTTATTTTTTTTTTAAATCTATATCATAGATGTTTGATGCAGATAATTGCTAGAAATATATAATATGATTGCAAAAATTAGTTTTTTTTAAAAAAATTATTCACTTATAAAAAATGGTAAGTATCTTTCATTTTAGAAAATTATATGTACAGCATTTCACCATCATTATTACTTATTCTTTTTCATGAATTCATAAGTTTGTTGTTAAGAAAAATTTTATTTTTATTTTAAATATACAACCCTCTCGGAAAGGAAACACCACTAAATAGAATTAAAATGTATCAGATTGTATGACTTTTCGTGCTGCCATCTACTGTCAAGAAATTGAAAAAATCTTTGATGAGTCACCAGAATGAATTGAATTGATGAGACCTCTCACACCCTTCTGCGCCCCAAGGGTAAAATAAAAAAAATTTTTTAAAAAATGGAGTGATTCCTTTTATTTCACCTCTCTCTCTAAGCAACTTAATTTCTAATGATCCTGGACTTAAAAATTCGCGCGTAAATAATTAACAAGCTTGTCCACCTGATGGAATTTAATCATGATAGTATATCTTAAAAATTAACAGCTCTGCGTTTTTAAAATAAGCTTACATTACATAAGAATCATCGGGCGACATCTTTCCACCAATCATGAGCTCCGTCCACAAAAGTCATATGAGTTTGGAAATTCCGGTTAGATTCCAGCCCTGACACTCGAAGGAGTAAGAAGTAATGGAAAATCAGGTCGATGACCAAAATGTTGATATTGAGGATGTTAACGCCTCCAACCTGTCTGATGAGCAGAAATGTGCTAAGTAGAATGGTTTCGAAAAGCAGATCCGAATCTTCACTGAGAGGAAAGACTACGTCAAGATGTTGGATATTGAAAAAAGAAAGTCCAAACCAAACGATGGAAGCGACGCAGAAGCTGGAGGAAGAGACTGCTAGCATTACAGAAATGATCGCTTTCCTTGAGGGTAAGATGCTTGAGTTTTTATCATGCTCAGTGTCCCATAATCTTAAAACTAAAACATCAACAAAAATCAAGCCACCTATTATCAAGACACCTAAACTGACCCTAGTGTCATTAAAAACCCTAATAAAGAAGTAACTGACTTTAAATTACCTAGAAAAAACATCAAAAATGCTACTGATCCAGCCGAGAATGTAAAAAATATCGAAATTAAGAATAGTTTTTGCAGTTCTTAAATCCGAGAAAAAAGATGTAGAGGATGTCACCCCTACTGCTCCTAAAATTCACCCGATAATGATGAAGCTCACCCCTAATTATAATCTGACTCTACAAGACCTTTATAGATCACACCCCATTGCAACTAATACCCATACTGCCGGATATATAAAATCCAACCAGAAACCGAAGAACATCGTCGGGAAATAACTGACTACTTAACTTATAAAAAGATCGAACACTACGTAACTGATCCCCCCCCCCCGAAAACAGACCACTAAAACTTGTTATCAAGGGTCTTCTGGCCTCCACTGATCCGGAGGAAATTAAAACCGATCTCATCAACCAAGGAATCAAAATCGAAAAAATCGCGCAACTCCGCAGTTTTAAAACCAAAAACCCTCTACCTATTTTCATGATAGAGATCACCCGAGATGAAAATGTCAATGACTTTTTCAAAATTCGGAGCTGTCTTTACATCCAACTTAAAATAGATTCCTTCAACAAGAGCTCTAGATTAACACAGTGCTTTAATTGTATAATTATTTTAATCTCTCTCTCACGCTGCCCAAAATTGCAGAATGAATACATACTGCTTGAGATGTGGTGAAAACCACAGAACAGGCCATTGTGCAATTAAAGGAAAATTAGAAAACCCGCTTTGCATTAACTGCATAAGCCACATGGCCTCCTCAATTGAATGTCCACTCTACCCTAAGCCCAAAAGGGCAAAGGTAAAAGCGTCAATGAAAATAGGAACCGAAATGAAACTTTCCAATCCAACTCTTCTTTATTTGTCCCTGGACAAAGTTTCGTTTAAGTACTTAATAAAAATAATAAGCAAAAGATGGCAGCATGGGGGAACGATCCCTCAGCATCGAATAATAAAAATAAACAAAAAGATAACATTTCTCCGGAAAAAACTCATGATACTCAAAGCCAAAACGGTGATTTCACTTTCCTCCAAGCAATAATGGAAATTTAAAAGATTTTTAAACTATTCTCAACGCTTTTTAGCGAAATGGAAAAATCTTTCAATAACTACAACCTAGAAGAAAAACTCAACTGTCTGGTCAGAGGAGTTTG
Organism: Trichonephila clavata; assembly: GCA_019973975.1. NCBI lineage: Eukaryota > Metazoa > Arthropoda > Arachnida > Araneae > Nephilidae > Trichonephila > Trichonephila clavata. Next base: position 27,759 of record BMAO01013074.1, on the reverse strand, counting down.
CTCCTCTGTTTCCAGCACAAATGAATTGAAATTCCTTTCGGCTTTACATCACTTTACTGGATCAATAGCTGCTTATTCATATTCCTTCTAATTTTTAATATTTTCTCATCTAAGCCCAACCGCCCAACTCTGTTGAACTGCAGACTTACTCTGAATGGTTAATTAGTTTTAAGATTCCTTACTACCCCGCTTGCCGAACTCCTATCTCGGCCAATCAGAACGCTTCCTTCTATTCCTAGATTCTAAATTTTAACGTAATCTCTGAGAGTTAATCTAACTCTTATTTTTGCATTTTAATTTAATTTTCTCCAATTTTTCCAGAGTTTATTTTTCATTTCTATTATCCTTCTACACTGGCAAATAGTAAAACAGGCATCATTTTTACCCGATAAGAGATTAGAGTCCGACAGGACTATGTGCTCCGTCCAACGTACCCCAACGATGTTGAATTCCGGTTGTCGCTTCCTATAAAAACCGAGACTCCAGAAAATCTGCCCTCGCCCACTTCTTGTCCTCGCCATGTAACGCACGTGTCGTATTTGAATGATGTGTTCTATGTTTGTGCCGTAAATAAGTGTCATCTATATTTGTGTTTATGTATGTGTTTAAATGTTACCATCAACAAGACTGCCTTGTCAATACCATCCATATTACACTCATGTCCATAAATTAAGGTTAATTGAGAATCACACAGAAATTGAACTCTAAAATAAAAATTTCACCTGTAGAATTATCACACACATCTTGAAGAAGAATATGCAAATTACAGGAAACCACCAGATGGCGCGGATAGTACGTCACAATGACGAGAGTGTAAGAGAGGGGTATATAAGGAATAGTGGCAATGAAGTAAAATTGTTCACAAGCGCTTTAAAAGCCTTTCAGTACAATAACCCCGCATAGTTATGGCACAAAGGAAGCATTTGGATGATTTTTTACGTGGTAGAATTATCGGACGACTGGAATGTGGACGTACCAATGGGAAGTATCCGAGGAACTTGGAATCGCCCAGAGTGTCATCTCCAAGCTTTGGCAACGATTTCAAGATGATGGTAATGTGAGTAGATGTTACAGCACAGGTCGCCCCCGAGTTACAACGCCGAATGAGGACCGGTGTTTGACAGTTACTGCCAAAAGAAACAGACGGAGCACAGCATCAGACCTATCTCGTCAGCTCTCTTCAGCTACCGGTACCACAGTTTCAAGGCAGACCGTGTACAGACGCTTAGGTAACATTGGTCTATATGCTCGTAGGCCTGTCAGATGTGTTCCCCTTATCGCAACTCACTGTCGCCTGCGATTAACCTGGAGTAGAGAGCATGTATTGCGGACACCGCAATAGTGGTCTTGTGTGATGTTTTCGGACGAGTCCAGGTTTAGTTTGCAGTCTGATTCTCGCCGGATTTTCATATGGACAGCGCCAGGTACCCGTTACCACCAAGAGAACGACACCGTTACGGTGGTGCAGGATGGACTGTTTGGGGAGGAATTATTCTTGGTTCCAGAACTGACCTGCATGTTCAGAGTGTAACGACGACAGGCCACATCTATCGGGATGTCATTCTGGAAGAACATGAACGTTTGTTTCGGGGCGCCATGGGTGCTGAATTTCTGTTTATGGATGACAACGCCCGTCCTCACCGTGCAAACATTGTAGATGAATGCCTTCAATCGGAGGATATCACCCGTATGGATTGGCCAGCACACTCACCGGACTTAAATCCAATAGAGCATGTGTGGGATATGCTTGGCCGACGAATTGAAGCCCGTCAACCCCCTCCCACCTGTCTACCGGAACTTCAGAGGGCATTGCTTGATGAGTGGTGTAATATTCCCCAAGATCAGATAGATAATTTGATACTCACAGCATGCGTAGGCGTTGTAAGGCCTGTATTGCATCGTCCGGGAGACATACACCGTATTAACCATCATACTAACCATGTTATACTGTTTTTTGTAAATAGGTTCTTTTTTGAAATTTGCTCCGGGGAGTAAAAATCGCAATTTTTATTAATTATATCAAACATATAGCATCTTTTTTGCTCTTTACCTTTTGTTTAATAAATAGACTTTACAAATACGTCAAATTTGTTTTGCTTCTGTCTCTTTCTTTGCCTGAACTTCATTATCCTTAATTTATGGACATGAGTGTACATCAATTATCTAAAATATGATCATCATTAACGAAAGCCTTACTAATGGCCACGATCTTATATTATAATGTATTTTTTCATGCTGATTTCAAATCTGTTTGTAGATTTCATCTAAAAAAATAGTTTCATTGATATGTTGAAAAAACCTTGACAAGAAAGCACAAGGTCACTGTAAGAATGAATGAGTGAGTGTGTTTTCCACCAATGAAATGGTCCGTTATTTCAACCAATTAGAGAGTAGTAGCGATAAAGGGTTGAAAGAAAAAGGTGAAACGTGGTTTATTGTATTGAATGCAGTTGTGTGTGTGCTTGTGGAAAATAGTGTATTGAAAGAAATTTGAAGTGCGTTTGTGGAAAATATTGGAATTATAGCTAAATTTTCATATCTGCCTGAGAATAAAAAGTACAAAATAATACATTTGAAGGAAGAAGGTTATTCAATGCGCCAAATTGCTGCTAAAGTACCATGTGGCCTTTCTACTGTTGTGAGAACTTTGAAAAGATTTTCTGAAACAAATTTTATTGCGCACAGGGGGCGATCAGGACGACCAAGAAAAACATCTTTACGTGAAGACAAGTTATTACACAGAATTTCACTTTCAAACAGAAAGCTTAATTCCTCGCAAATTTTGAAACAATGGACTTTGACATCAAATGTGAGTGTGTGCCCAAGAACTGTTAGAGGAAGACTGCTGGAAATTGGGTTACGAGGCTGTAAAGCGCTCCCCAAACCATTACTGACTGAATTTCAACGCAAGAGGCGATTGACGTGGGCAAGGGAACAGTCATTATGGACTATTAAAGACTGGGAAAAGGTAATATTTAGTGACGAGGGGAGTCAGTTTTGTATTTCTGGCAACCAAAGTAGTGCCTATGTAAGACGACGCACTCATGAGGAATTCAGCCCTCAGTGTCTGAAGCCCACAGTAAAGTACCCGACAAAAGTGATGGTATGGGGTTGCATGTCTTCTCATGGTGTTGGAAGACTTCACATCGTTAGCGGAACAGTGAAAGCCATAGATTACATCGAAATACTACAAAATAAATTGCTACCAACTGCGAGAGACCTTTTTGGGAATCAGTCATGGATTTTTCAGGACAATAACGCCCCTTGTAATCGTGCAAAGGTAGTCCAGAAATGGTTGAAAGACCATACTGTGAATAGAATGAACTGGCCAGGACACTCTCCCGACCTTAATCCGATCGAGAACTTATGGTTTAAAATTGGTTATGAAATTTCAAAGCAAAAACCTTCAAACAAACGTGAATTAATTAAAGCTTTAATATTTTCCTTCAACCATATTGTCACGAAAGATCTTCTTTTGAAATTGGTGCATTCCATGCCAAAAAGATGTAGAGCCGTAATTAAAGCAAACGGCTGGCCCATAAAATATTGATTTTCTAACAGATGACAACAATGTAATTCTCAAAATGCTTATTAAAAAAACCGTATTTGTCAATTTTCGTGTTATTTTTCTTTGCATATCATGTTATTCTATATTGTTTTATTCTGCACATATTTCACATTATTATGTTCAGGCAGCTTTACTACAAAAAATATTTTAGTCATTAAGAAACTAGTAGTAGATTTGAAATCAGCATAAAAAATACATTAAAATCAATAACAATATTTAAGATAGTGCGATAATTTAATGAAAAATGAAGTCAAACACAAAAATTACGCTAAAAAATGAGTCTGTTCAGGACTTTTTGCCACCACTGTATATATATATATATTCTTTCATTCCAAATTTCCCTAGCTGAAAGATTTTTTAATTTCCTTTATCTGCCTTGAATGAAAGGGTATTTGTATTCTTTAGGGATGCTTCTATTGCTCCTACATTTGCAAGAAATTCTGAAGTACTAGAACAACTTAATTCTTTTTAATTTTATTTGAATTCATTAAATTATATTTGACAAATTTCATTTTTTAAAATGATTTTTAAATTCACAGATAAATAGTTGGGGAGATTATCTTGGAAAACGATAAAATGAAAATCGAGGAACAGAAAACTGGAGAAAAATTTGAAAAGACTGAAAGGTTAACGAAGAATAACTGGCCATTTTTCGACAAAATACTTAGAGCGACAGAGGTATCTTACAGCAAAATCACAGTTACGGCGGCACGCTCATAACTGCCACAGATGAATTCTGCTTACCGAACAGAAAATTTTGGACGTTGAATATCTTTGAACCGCCAGGATGAGGTATATCAAGCCATACACAAGGAATGCTAGAGAAGCTAAAGGGAAGAAAAAATGCGCGCCGAGGGTTCATAATTCAGCTTCCGTAATGTTTTGGTGGGGTTTCAGATATGGAGGCGTTTTAGAGATTCATTTTTTTCCAAAAAGAAGTTAAAGCCACAGTGAAAGCTATCAAGACACTGTTTTAGAACCAATAGTGAAGTCTGTTCAATGGATAGGATTGGACGGTTCAACAGGACTCTGCACTGCTCATAAGGTGAAGTGGACCCGGTAGTGTTTGAAAAAGAATTTGCAGGACTTCATAGAAAACAGATTGGTCTTCTTGCTATCGGGATTTAAATCCACTTGACTAATAAATTGTGGTCAATATTGGGATTAATTGGTTCAAATAATAAGTAGTTCAAACTGGAATGCGAAAAACGGCATCCCAATTTGAACAGTCTCAAACGTTCTTGAAGGAAAGCAACGATGGAAATTCCCTTGTAAGTAATGCGTGCCTCGATAGATGAATGGCAAAAGAGACTTAAAGACTATAAGAAGTCAAAAAGGGATCCATTTGAATAAAAGGTGCATAATGTCAAATTTAAAACGGTGTAGTTTTAAATTTCATTTCAAAGTTTTTTTTATTTATTTTAAGTCCTTTGTAATTGTGTTAGAACTCATAAAACGACGTGGTACATGAAAACGTGCACGCATTTTCAGCGGTTCGAATTTTCCTTGATTAAATTATTTTTTTATATATATAATTTTGGCATCTTTGGGGGGAGATGACTGGATGCATGTACAACTGCTTGAGAAAAATTGTGATTTTATAGTCTATTCAAATGTAAGGAAGACTTTCAACTAGGGGACACTTGATATATCCATACTAGCTGCATGGCCTGGCCTTGCACGGGCTTCTTCAAGTGCATAGCTTTTTGCCATGGAGAAATGCCCTCTTCCCCACGCGGCGTCAGCACTTTATGATGTGTTTGTGTATTTTCTATCTATATATACGAAAATGTAACTTACTTTTTTATGGAGTCTAAATAATCAGAAGTGCATTGCTATTTACTCAATAAAGAAAGAAGTTGTGTCTTTCTGACACTCTCAATATTTTAAATGACATTATTTACAGCAGAGGTCTTCAACCCGTAGCCCGCCGAAGGTATTTTAGTAGACCTTCATTTGAATCTGAGACATTTTCAGGAAAAATTATTGCCTTGTCTACTTTTTTGCCGTATAAAACGCCATTATTTCAGTTATTCTTGATATTTGAAACATTTTATTGATATGCTTGATATCCAATTGAAATAAAATTTTCTTAAAATGACGAATTTTTCAAATGTTATTGGATTTTAAATATAAAAAAATCTGAATATGTATAAAATCTCAGATGTTTTCAGAAGAAAAGGTGGACTTTTTATCTTTAACTCGCAAAATATTTTAATTTGCACTTTAAATTCGATTTAACGCTTTTGAAAGCGATATTCATGTACTAATCTGTAACACCATCTCTTCCCTTAGAATCAGTTATAGTCTTGTAAACAAAACAAAAAAACTCCTTTTCTTACTTAAATTTCCTGATGACAGTCGTGTGGCCGGCGGATCACTAAATTTATTGTTGTGGCCCACGGATCATTGTGAATATATTGACATGGCCTTCGAGAATTAAAGGGTGGCCGCGGTAGCCTAGTGGTCAAGGTATCGGATCGTGGATAGCTTGTCACAAGCTCGAGCCCAGTATCACAAAAGACCCGCCATGTAGGGACGCGATGCACGTTAAATCTGTCGAGAGCTCAAACGTCCACCCGTTGGTGTTGTGTGGTAGTTAGGAGAGGGGGTGCCAGTTCAGGTGTCGTCCTCGTCACTTGACCATGGTTTTTAAAATTACGAGGTCCGTCGCCAAAAAGCCCTCGTGTATAGCTGATCAGTGCGTTAATATTCACTCACTTGAGCATTAAAATTAGAAAAAGTATTTACAGTATGAAAACTTGTTTTGTTATGCAATAATTAGTTAGCTTTATATTTCTGTGAAAAACTCAAAGACTATGTGTTCAGATGTAAGGTTACTTTCTTATCCTTTTTCTTTTTGAAAAAGAGAAAATTAAGATTATAAATTGTAGAAAGTAAGTTAAATTTAGCAGATTTTTTTGACTAATTCTCAAACTAAAAATGGATTGAAACTTTTCGTTGAAAGAAAATTTAAATTTCCATTGGGCTAAATGTTGGTAAACAGGAATGCAAGAAGGTAAATCGCTGACCATCGCTTCAAGTTCAGCTTGATCTAATAAGAGATACCACTCTTTGTACAGAAAACCATTTAAACAAGTAGAAAGAGAAATTGATTTTGATCCATTTTGAGGTTTTAAAGAGTTTCTTTTTCTTTAAGTAATTCTTCTTTGTTTTGGTTCATTTGAAAAAATTTCAGGTATTCTTTTATGATGTCACACATGTATATATAAATTGGACACAATTCTATAGAGAAACAAAAATGTGAAAATATTAGATAACAAAATCCCATTTCAAAATATTAACAGCTAATATAAAATTTTTAAAAAATAAATCTAATAAATTAGCCAAGTGCAACCTCGGACCAATAAGTGAGGTTAAACTAGTTAGATGGCACCAACCTTCCCCTTATTGTAACTTGGTAGGTCAATGTGGAAACATTCAAATTCTCAAAACTTTAAAAATTAAGTTATCCATCTTTGCATTTCGAATATTATGACATAAAAATAATAAAATTCTAATGTGTAACTAAGTGCATAATATAACTGAACCACCAAATATCAACAAAAATGTACTTATTATTGAAGTGGAAATATATAAAATCCCCAAGAAAGTTAAAATTTACAATTTTTTCATTATGTACTTCTTTGTATGTGTAATTTGTACATTAATTTATTCTACCATATTTGCAAAATTATAAATTAGTTTTACCTAAATATAATTCTGCATTTAAAATCATATATAAACTCTGTTGTTGGTAATATTAAATAATACTTAAATATTATAATAGCATTTTCAAATTATAAATACTTTGCAGTATATATTTTTTTTCTGTTGTAGAGAAAGTAATCGACAATCATTTCAAGGACATTTTTCATTGTATTCTGAACAATTAATCAACATATAGTTAAGTCTTTTAAAAAAAAAAATGAACTGATTCTGTATGAAATTATATACATGCCCTTTCATTTTTGTACTTAAAAAAAAAACCCAATTAATTGGGCATGAAATATTATAACAATTTAAGTAATAAATTCATAACTGATATAAAACATTTCTTTATATATAAAACCTCCATTGAAAAATAATTTTTGTGAAATTTATAACTTTACAAGGCACAAAAATAATCCATGCAAAAGTCCAAATTTTAATTATATATGTTTTAGACCTACAGTAGAGTAGGCGATGGTTCTACTTTATGAAAGTTTTTTTTCCCAAAGTAAAACTAATTTATTAATGTAAAATACAATTTTTTGAAAATTTCTACATGAAGTTTGCCTGTTTAGTAAACACTGTTTCTGACATTAAATTCTTCTTTACGAGTTTTATTAAGTATATATATCACCTATTTATCTTCAGAACACTTGTGACATTCTTTTGGTGAAAGCAGTATTTAAATAAAATCTAAATATTTAGCTTTCAGATTTTAAGGAATATATGCAAAAATGTATAAGACAATATGTAAATAATGATTAAGTAAATAAATCAATATTTCCATAAAAATTAGCAGTCAATAATTTTATCTTAGATACTTAAAAGAAAAGACTATTTACAAATTTTTAATGCCTGTGTGTGTGATAAGACAGCAAAAGTAAATCGAACGCTAATTTGAACAAAAAATAATAATAAAGATATTCAAAGTAGAAAAAAAAACTATATAATATAATCCAGCTTCGAGTAATAATGAGCAGTTTTAGCTACCAAGGGGCCATGTTAAGGAAAACAAAAATTAAAGGTGTCCAGGGACAACTAAAACAATAGATTCTTAGTGGATAAAAACAGTGGAGTCTGCACCAAAAGTACTATACCAGAAAAGAAAATGTTCACAAAATAAATGAATGAAAGGTAAAGTAACAATTTTAATAGAAAAAAAAGTAAATAAAACATTAAGACAAAAAGTGTAAACAAATTATAAAATTAATCAATTATATATTCTTTCCAAATATTTTGAAAAATTCCTTATAAGTAATTATTTTAATACATATTTTTAACACAGCCAATGTGCATCTCTACTATTGAGTGTTGAATTTACATTGTACTAAAATTAAAATATAACCAATTAGTGAAGGATTCCATAAATTTGAATCAAGGGCAAATAACAGAAGCAAGCAAAAACCAAACAGACATCTTTCTCCACATGTTCATGCTGATTGCAATACCATATATTTAGTTGTATATTTAATTTTGATCCATATTTATTAATAAATATTTCCATTATGGGTTCAATAATTACAACAAAGAATTTGAAAAGTATATACACAGATATAAATATACCAATCTTTATCCTATATCTATTGTATTTTTCAGTCATCATACATGTCTCTAAGAAATTAAATTTACTATTGTGAAATTGACCATACATCAAAAATACCAACTATGATGCATCATTTTAAACTCATAAAAATTCCATTATAAGTTCTTTACCAAGGTGTATGTAAAATATTAACCCACACACACAAGTTATTTCTAAGGACTTCTCAGAATCATACTCAAGGATAAATTTAACCAGAGGGAGAGAATCAAGAAAATCTAAAGAATTAAAACTATTTTTAGAAACTTGTAATTCTTCAAAGCTAGATACTTCAAAAATTGTATACATATACTCTTTTTGATTAAAGATAAAAATATTTATTCTAATAAAAAAGGGTGCAGACATTGAAAAAAGACGGTAGAAAAGTAAATGCATGTTTTATAAAAGGGTATTATTAAAAGAACATAACTTTGGGAGAATACAACATTACTTGTGTAATAATTTTTCACTCTAGTAAAAATAAGACTTTCAACTTAAATATTTAAATCATTGTTAGAAAAGAAGAGGGACATCATTCTGTAAATTCTTTATAGAAAAAAGTAAAATTTTTTTCAAATGAATTGTTTTTTGTACTATTAATTTTTTAACACCAAGTTGAAACAGGATTTGTGCTTTCTTTATGCTCATAAGAAATATACTATTCACTTAATTTTTATTAAAAATTATTTTGGTGAGAAAAGATTTAGAGTAGTTGTAATTACAAAACAGACATTGTGATGACATTAACCTTACAATTTTTGTTCAAACTGAGAAAGATACAAGTATTATCTTCCATATATATTTACATGTGATTCACTTATCAAGAATATTATTTTGTGTTTTGTTAAATTAAATGACAATCAACATTTCCAAGTAAGCATTTACGTAAAATCATGTGCATTTATAAATGCAGATTTTAATTAGCACAGATCAGTGGTCTTCAAACTGTGTTCCACAGAACTCCGGGGTTCCACGAGTCACAATAAAAAAAAAGTAGAGAAGAAACCTTATAAATAAGTATGCAAAATGGATTCATGTTCTCTATGAAGTTTATATAATTACAAATATCTAAAGCTCATCCTAATAATTAAAACAGAAAATTTTATTTATATACAATAGCTTCATTTTACAACACTTTTTAAACTTTTATTATAATATAATAAAGAAATATTAAAACATTTTATCTTTATATTTCCTACTCGATTGTGAATATTCTATTGTTTTTATACTCGTTAGTTAGCACAATGTCATTCAAAACTAGATAGTTTTCTAATGGAAAATGTACCTTTTTGCATTTGTGGAATAAAACACCTAAAAATGAAGGTGAGGAAACAACTTATGAACATAGTAACAGATTCAATGTTAAGCAAGAAGAGTTCCTAAAATTTAGGTAGCAAGTTTATGCAAAATGCACAGTATTTTTCACACAGCTATAAGCATTTTAATGCCTTTCAGAACGTTGTGTATAAGGAAAATATTTCTTTACATAAATGGCTGCAAAAACAAATTAAACTCTGAATATGTAATGTGATTTCATTTAATCTCAATAGACCTAGACTGACAATTTGTTTGAAAAAATGCAAGCACATATCCCCATTACTAAATATAATGTATGAGTAGGTGAAACTTGGATCACAAATTAATATTATTAATGAGTAAATTATGTTAAAACATTAGATTAGAAATTTTTAATAATAAATGCAATTTTTTAAAAATTGTCTTTACATAAAGTATCTATAACATGTTAATCTACTTTAAATATTATTTTGAGATATATTCTGCTAAGTATGTATATGGAGTGAGTGAATATTAACTCCCACTGTTCAGCTACACGAGGGCTTTTGGTGATGGACCTCGTAATTTTGAACTATGGTCAAGTGATGAGGACGACACCTGAGATGGCAACCCCCTCGCCTAACTACCACACCAATGGGAGGATGTTTGCGCTCTCAACAGATTTAACATGCATCGCTTCCCTACACAGTGGGTCTTTAGTGGTACTGGGCTCGAACTCATGACATGCCAGCCACGATCTGATACCTTGGCTACTGCGGCCACAGTATGTATATGGTATGGGGTTCCAAGAAAACACTTTCTAGTTCTAGGGGTTCCATGAGCTGAAGAAGTTTGAAGACCACTGGTATAGATCAAGTACATTATGGCTATTGAAATATATATAACTTACTCACACTACAAAGAATGCTTCACTTCTATCAAATGTTATCACAGTTCAAATTTAATACTTCCCAAAAAATTTTAAGTTTACATCTACACACATTCAACTTAAAATAAAAAAAAAATATACATTAAAAAACCAATAAATTTTTATCAATTTAAACCAATAGTTGAATATTTCAATTTCTTATTATTCAGGGATTTTGAGATAAGTAGCACTGTCAAAACAAAATAAGAAACTTTTACACAAAACAAAATAAGGTTTAATGCTAAAAAAATGAAAATAATTCATTAAGAAAAATTACAATAGAATTTTAAATAAAACACAATGTTTAAAAAGAACATTTCATACATAAAAGAAAAAAAACATGAATGCGATAAAGAATGACATTTATTTGCAAATCCATATAATTTAGAAATCATGTTCTGAAAAGTGAGTATTTTTATACAATTCAAGGCAATCTGATTTATGATTTTCCCCAGTGATTCAACAATTCTACATTTTTTTACAGGTTAAATAATTTACAATACCAATAATTTTTAAAAACTGCTTAAGTTATGTCATTTCATACTTCTAATAGCAAAATAAATTACAAGGTAAAAAATAATTAGAGCATAGTAAAATCAGCTCTGAAAAAAAAAATCAAGCTCAGTATTAAAATGTTTTTCTGTGGATAGCACGCATACTTTCTTCATCATATTCTTTCTTTGATACCCACATTTTCTTGAATGTATCCAAAGATGCCAAGATAGATCCTCCAATCCAAGTAGAATACAACCTTTCTTGTGGTGCTGAAATTCTAATTTTGATATCTTTGGGTCCTATTTTTTTCACTTCGCTCAGAAGCCTATCTCCAAAACCTTTAAATAGAGTTGAACCACCAGAGAGAACAATATTTTGATATAAGACTCGCCTTAAATCTAAATCAGATTTATATATAGCATCAACTAAAACTTCATGAAGCCCTTCTACTTCTTCCCCTATATGGTCAGGACGAAACAGAATCTCTGGAGCCCTGAATCGTGCAGGCCCTATATCTAGTGTGCTACCATCTGGTAAAGTGTACTGAGCTTTCTCAGTTTCCATTGTTTCCTCCCTCTGAGGGTTACTTGCAAGGTAACAAGCCCTTTCTTTGATGGTCTTAACAATCTCAAATTCAGCTGTAGTACGGAAATTCCATCCTTCCTTTCTTAACAAGGTACGCAAGTGGCGAGTGACATCTCGACCTGCAATATCAACTCTCATAATGCTATTTGGCATAGCAAAACCTTCATAGATTGGAACAGCATGGGTAACACCATCCCCCGAGTCTAATACCACACCTGTTGTGCGACCAGTGGCATACAAACTCAAAACAGCTTGCATTGAGATAAATAATGCTGGGACATTTAAGGTTTCAAAAAAGATTTCAGCCGCCTTTTCTCGGTTTCGTTGAGGATTAAGTGGAGCTTCTGTCAGAAGTACAGGGTGCTCTTCAGGATAAGTTTGAAGCTGCTCTTTGGAATAAATATATTGCCATATTCTTTCCATATCATTCCAGTCTGTAACAATGCCATGTTCCATAGGATAACGTATAGTAAGTAATCCCCTATGTTCTTCAGCCTTTGGTCCCACAAATACATCTCCTTCTAATGCACCAGCCATAACCCTAACATGTTTTGGGCGGCCAATATAGTTCGGAAAATGACATTTGGGAACTTGATCCCCAGCAAAACCTGCCTTAATAACTCCTGAACCATTGTCTATCACAACAGGCTGATTAATTATCACATCGTATGCCTCCATTTTAAAAAGTTTTAAAATACAAAGACTAAAAAAGTTTATAAATAATAAATCTAAATATTACCGTTAATACTACTTAACTTTTGAATTTCTATCTGTGACTGTGCAATATCACGTAGAGCTTTACGAATTTGTTCCAAGAGAACTTCCCCAGCAAGGACTACTTTTTCTAATTTCAGAGCAGCATCCTTATTTTCTTTATCAAAACGCTTAAATTCTTCTTGCGAGTCTTGAGAAATATCTTCGTTTGGTAAAAAATCAATCAAAACGTCAATTTCCTTAGCTGTGCTAGCAATTAAATTAGCAAAAGTTTGACAATAATCTTCTTTGTGTTGTTCAGTTTTTCGAGGCGATTTCTCAAAATCTGGGAAATTGCTGGGAGGTGCACAAGCTTGTAAGACACCAATACTATTGCAGATATTTTCTGCTTGAGCATTCACAGCATCTTGTAGTTGAGTAAGACGATCAGCCATCAGTTTTCCTAGACATGAAAAGATAAAAATGATTACAAAATAAGCAAAATAATTTTCAACAACAATGATATTTAAATGAAAATTACACTGCATTAGTCATTTGGTTTGAAAAATTAGCACAATCTCCAGTTATACAACTGGAAAGTATCGATACACACATTTTAAATTTGAGGAAAAAATAAAATAGGAAACTTTCATAAACATAATAGTTTATTCCAAGACTACATAGGGGAGGGGGGGGACGAAAGGGGATCATACAATAAATCAAATATTTTGCAAAGGTAATTGTTAATGCTCATAATTTTAAATTATTGAAAAAAAGAAGTATTTCAAAACAAAATAAGATAAACATTGACCACTAACATATCTTCCATCAACATAACACATTAAGACTTTACTACCTAATTAAATTCTTAATTATTAAAGAAAGTTATTGATTTTATACATTTCCATGGCTTATTGCGTGCACACTGCATTTATAAATTATGATTTCTATTGAAATGTATCACAAAAACAAATACTCCCAAGCAATGATTCATCTGAAGGTATAATCCTCCTTTCTCTCCCTTTTCATTATTCTATTATGTCATAGATTCAGTCTTAAATTGGGAAGTATATTAAAAAATTGTACTGTTAATTTACAAATATGCATAAAAACAAACTTTTTCAAATTTCATCACAGCTGTCTTACTTAAAGAAAAGTATAAATGGTGCTAATGGATTACATAATAAATTAACTTTAAAAGACTTATTAGATTATTTTCTATGCACACACAGTTATTTCCTCATAATAAAATGCAGCTCTAACTTCAAATTTTGTAAAATCCAGTTAAAAAGTTTGAGTTATGAGAATTTAAATGTTAAATAAGAGTATCAAACATTCAGAAAAATATATATGTATATATATATATAAATTTTTCTACTCTATACTCCTAATTAAATGATAAAACAAACAGATAATTATACAAAAGTTTGATAAAAACATGGAAACACTGAGGAAGGAAGCAAACACTGTTGACTGAAATTGCAAATGAAAAATGTACAGCAAAAAAAGGAAAACATTGTCTTGTATGTTTTACAAGTGTATCATTTTTTTTTTAACAAAACATTAGCAAGTTTCATTCAATGATGCTGGAGGTGGATTCATACTTGCAGTTCTCTCCAAATTAGATCTCAGTAATATTGAGATTTGCTACCTGATGGTCACAGAAGATGTGATCATTTATTTATGTGATTACAAAACCAGAATGTTAGTTGCATTAACAGGGACTTCATCGGAATGCATATTAGAGTGCAAAATTTGTAGCATAAGATGGATGTGATCAGACTAAATGATTACATAGCTTTATCAATAATTATGAAGAGTAATGATGAGCCTTATGATATGGCTACCCAAGAAAATCTCCACTGTTTGGTAACATGCAGTCTTTTTTGCAAGGTTGGAAGGCATTCTTCGGATATGTCCCAATTAATTACGATACTGTTTTATTCAAAAGATAGAAAGATTCATCAAACTAAATGGACATCTTTCATTGCTCCATTGGTACAATTTTATGACTTTGAGACATCTTTTTCCCCTCTAAACGAATTTTGATCCATGATGAGTGGTCTATGAATAGCAGTCACTTTTACAATTGTAGTCTTATTTTTTACCATAATTCTTTTCAATAATTGCCATTCAATATCACTCAACACTGCCATCCCAATGGGATTTTTATGGAATGCAATTTTTCTGGTTTCCTATATTCAGTAAAGATATTGAATGATACACCCTATTGAAATACCAATTACTTCGGCCCCCTTGGATTTGGGAGTGTCTTCCTTATAGCACCTCAAAATTTTGTTCATGTCAAAATCAAGTTAGCTTTTATGATTCACTTGCAATAGCACAGAGAGAGAAAGATCAGTGTCTTAACAACGACTAAAGCTTGCAACATATTTGAGGGTTGCATAGGTGGAGTATGTGAGAAATATGATTTAAAAGAATAAACATATCACCTCAAGTACACATTTTTACGAGATATTTCATACTTTTCCCCAACTTTTATATTTTGCATGACTACAAATATAAATAAACTGAAAAAGTTATATTGTAGAAGATATATTTATTAAACACAAATACAAAAAAGTGACTAATAGCATCCTAAAACTTTTAGCTAATTTGATTTCTAATATTTTTTAAAACTACAAATAAAATTTCAGCTTTTCACCTTTATTAGTTCAATAATTATTTAAAAAAAGTGATATTGCAATAATTTTTTTTCAAGAGCTGTTATAATTATTAATAATTAAATATTATAATTATTAAATATTGATATTCTTGCCACAGGTTATTTAAAACAGTTGAAAAAAATTAATAAAAGCAATCCATTATACCTTTGAGCAATAATTTTGAAATATGCTTTTTAACCAATCAATTAACCCACCAATCCAGTATGTAAGTGTGACATTAGTAGGGCTATCTGCTGCCTTAGGCATAGTTAAAAAATAATTTAAAATTATTCTGTTCCATTTGAACTATTAAGATTGATAAGTTGTAATGAAAATTGCAAAATATGGTCTTGCATATTATACCATAGATTATTTTTGCCAAATCAAAAGACATTGTGAATTCAAGAGACTTTGCCAAATGCTGCCATCATTATCATTGAGGTTTGAACATGTGTAGAAATTGTTTTCTTGCACACTGCAACCATTTAGTAACCTCTTTTAATTTAATGGAATTGGTTATGGTATATAATACATAAAGTACCCAGTTTTGAAAATTCTCTTCAAATTTCAAGCAGCTTTCTTCACACTAGGAACACAATTATGAAGAGAATAACTTAATAAATTTATGATACTCTTCCCATTTATAATGCATGCCTAAAATTTAAAAATATTTCAAATATATAACATAATATAATAAATAAAAACAATCTCTTGCTTCAAACAATCTTTCGAGATTGAACATTCAGTCAATCTTAAATTATTTCTTTAAACTATCCCACAGTGACAACATTACATTTTTCTTAAACAAAGAATAAAAGTTGAGAGTTGTCTCAAAAATTTTTAAGCAAAATAAAGTAAGTAAAAATGTATGAAATATTCGATGTTTAAGCATTAGCGTCACTGCAGCCAAATTGGCACCACACAAATCATGCCATTTTCCACCAAAATCAGACTGATTGGTTTTTTAAAATATAAAACAGGTTAGAATCTTTTTGTTTTGATATGTCACAATTTGTGTGGCACCAATTTTGCTGCTGCAGTGATGTTAATATGTAAACACCAAATATTCCATGCTTGAAATTAACTTACAATATAAAGAATACTTAAATTTATTTTTTCAGCTTCCTCAGATCTTGGATCATATGAAATAAGTTGCTTTTATACTTCAATGTAATGAAAGGTATTGAAGTTCCAAACAATGAATGCTTAGTTCTAACAACCTTTCAAGTACTTAAACACAAGGAAATGATAGCCAATTATTGTTGAAAATAATTACAGCACAACTAAGAAAAAACTCTCTATTCGAAGAGATTCAAATGAAGTCTTCACAGTTTGCATAGATTTAAGATAAAATTCAATATTACTAAAAAATGATAATTTTAATTAAAACACCTTTTAAATCTTTAAAGTCTAATTCTTTTACATGATTACATCTGATTTCAAAGCTAGGATGCAGCATTTTAGAATGTTCTGTAAAAAAAACATGGGTGCATGCTTACAAGTGTACCAACCATTTGGCTTTTTTAATGGTTTTGTAATATCTAGCTAGCTTTAAAATTCTCTTAAAAAAAAAAAAAAAAAAAAAAATTAAGATTTGTTGCACAAGAAACTGCTTATGACATTAATACAATTCGGTTTGTTATAAGAATTTTTTCCATATATTCTCCATATATTATACAGCTTCTGTTCTGGTGGAAAAACTAGTCTTGCTCATATGACCATGTGAAAAATTCTATTTTAAAGAAAGAATATTTTCTATTTTGAGAAACAAAACAATCTGAAATCTCAAACTGACCCATAAATAGGTAACCAATTTAGATCTTTAAAAAGGACCAACATTGTAATGTTGATTATCAGGTGAAGTTTCAAAGCATTTCACTCCCAAATCTATGAAACCTTTTTTCTAAACTCATCTTTTGTAATGTTTAAAAACAGTACTCCACGCCAAGTAAATTTAAAAATTGTAATATAGCACAGTTTTATTTTAAAATATTTCAAATTTACAATATTTTTCAGAATAACTTTGAGATATTAGACATATATGATTCAAAGAACTCTCTTTAAAAGTATTAAGTTAGGAAGGATATTATATATCTAAGAAATTATCTTAAATGGATGCCTTTGAATATACATAGTGGCTGAGGT
Source organism: Trichonephila clavata (assembly GCA_019973975.1). Lineage (NCBI taxonomy): Eukaryota > Metazoa > Arthropoda > Arachnida > Araneae > Nephilidae > Trichonephila > Trichonephila clavata. The sequence continues at coordinate 10,114 of BMAO01013074.1, read as the reverse complement.
AGCCTAGTCATTATCGTCACAGATTCATGGCATGAATGTCACAGGTTCGAGTTCTGGTGTCACTGAAGACCTGCTGTGGAGATGGGGCCAAAGCATATTAAATCTCTCAAGGCTCAATGTCCACCTGTTGGTTTGGTAGTTAGGAGAGATGCCAGCTCAGGTGCTGTATTCATCACTTGACGAGGTTTGTTGCCAATAGCGCTCGAGTTGCTTTATAATGCAACATTAATATACCTCTCACTCAGTATGCAGTTTTTTAAAAAATTCTTAAAACTGAAAATAGATTTTTTACTTGAAAAATACGAGCTTTGTACTATTTGAAATTACATTTAAAGTGAGAGGGGAAAACATACTGGCCTGCTCCAGTTCTGATAGCATTTAAAGTGTTAAATTTTAGGCATCAAAATATTCATTCAAATACTGTTTAGTGAATGCAGCAAGAGGTCCCTGACCACCCCCAGGGTGTTGTCCTTCAAAACTGGGGTGGAACTGAGCCAAATCAGTCTGTCACCCATATGGTGCTCAAAGCTATGGCTAATGAAAGGCATACAATCTTGCCCTTTGCTAAGATTAATTTTGTGGGCCCAATCTGACACAGCTGAGATCAGGTGGCACCAGAAACATCAACATGGTGAATGCAACTAATATTGAAGATTCAATTTGCTAGATAATTTTTTAGCTTTAGAAAATTATCCAAGTTAAGGAGAGTATTTTAATCAATATATAAACCATCCCCAGAAAAGACATTTAATAGTATTTATGTATTACAACATCAACCAATTTTGTCTAATCAAGAGACATTGCCAAATGCTGCGATATGCAGCTGAAAGTATAAACTATTTCTGTTGATGTCTGACATAATAATGACATTTTTTGATTTGGTTAAAAGGGCCCAGGGGAAAAAAATGTAAGTAACCATTTAATTAATCTTGACATGAGTGTTGATATAATACCATAAAAAGTTTTTTCTTTTTCTAAAATAATAGAATATGGTTTTTTCTTTAAATGATTATGTAGACTGATTTTCTCAACATTCTCCCCTCCCCCAAATTTATGTTTTTAAAATTATAATATACTAAATAACAAAAAAGTTTAGTTACAAACAAGCAATTCTTAACATTTACATTTTTTTAGGCCTGATGTTATATCATAGAAGTAATTTTATTGCATTTTTTTAAATAGGAAAATGCAACAACCTTACTTTTAGGAATTTGGATTAAGATAATACACAGAAAAAAAGATGATATTAAGACAGTACTTCATAGAAACAATACAAATGGAAATAACTGACATCTAAATTCAAAATGATGCATGGAACAATTGTGTTCAGTTTCCAGAATTTTGACACCTTTTGTAAGTTTGATTATTTCCACCAAATAATGCACAACACCAAAAAACTAAACATTGCAACCATTACTAATTCAAAATGTACCAAGGCACTGACAAAATATGCACTTGTAATTCCAAGAAGAAACTTAACCCAATATTTATTACCATATGTTAATCATTAGAAAAATGAAACATTTAAAAAATATTTTGTTAAAAGCACTATCCTAATTAAGTTATCAGACATTAATTCTCATCAAATATTATTCTGAGTGAGCTGAGGAGTCATCATTTAACTTTCCTTGCAACATACAACTAATAAACTTATTAAGATACATGCAAATTATATTAATTTTCTCATCAATTTGAATGTATTATACTCATACCTACAATTACAAATATAAATACAATAACTTCTAATAAATTACGTTTCCCTTTCACATATGGAAGCACTTGTTTAATTTATTGAGGCTACCCCCCCCCCCCGACAGAAAACCATATATAACCAAATACACTTTTCAGAAAGAATTACAATAAGTGCAAATGCATCTCGATGACTTCATTTCTCAAGGTACAAATTCAAATATTTATATTTAATTAAAATATATCCCTTATTTACTAACAGAGTAAGAAGTGAAGGGGCAAAAAGTCTTAGTTTTATTGTAATGGAATTATAAATTCAACAAATACATGTTAGCTAAAGTGTAGAACAGGGGGCCCTTTGGATTTGTCGATTTTTATCTAAATATCATGGCGAGATAACGAATTCATTCCGGCAGACAGTATAATTCAGAAACAATTGATTTTGACACATGGTCTTAAGCAGATGTCCAGTGTTCTTTTTAATTTATTGCTATTGGTTATTTAAAAAATTTGAGTATGTTTTTAAAAGGGAAGACATTTTTTGACGGATTAATCCCATTTATTTTTTAATTTGCATTTAAATTTTGTCCATGAAAGATTTTTTGAATATATTTGAGATTGCCGAAAGAAAGGAACGAATGTGCATCATATAAAAAGGTCTGTAAGGAAGAATAGCTGGTTCAAAGAAAATAAGCCAAGAATGCTCCAGATTCTGATGTTGATAAATATGTAGGTGCGAAAGTTGAACCATAATTTCATTTCTTTTGAACTAAATGTTTCGAAGAAAACAGTCAAAGATTGGATGAGTTTAAGCAGAGAGGTAAGTATGGAAGTATGTGTGAAAGAAATTTACCTTCCTTTAGAAGAACTTTCTGAGTGTAAGCAAGCATTTTACTTTAACATAGCAATTTATGCTTAATTTTACTTAAAAATTATTTATTTTATTTTTATGCTTTGCTGATAGTTTTATAAATATTTTATTGCAAAATCACAATTTGTAAATTCTTGGAACAACAATCGCTAAATTATGTTCCTTGGACATCGATTCCAGTCGCCAAAGGGCCCCCTGTACTAATACATTGACATACTAGGCCACTTGTAATTCTAAGAAACTTACCCCAATATTTATTATCACATGTTAATCATTTGAAACATTAAACCTTTAATAATATTTCTTTAAAAGCACTATCCTAATTAAGTTATCAGACATTAATTTTCACCAAATAGTATTCTGAGTGAGCTGAGGTGTCATCATATAACTTTCCTTGCAATATACAAAAATCAACAGTACTTGTAAATTACAATGCTCAAGTAAAAGGCACAATGTTCGAGTAAAGATAATACACAACTTAATTTTACTTAAAAATTGTTTATTTTTTTATGCTTTGCTGATAGTTTTATAAATATTATTTTAATGCAAAATTACAATTTGTAAATTCTTGGAACAGCTATCACTAAATTATGTTCCTTGGACATCGATTGCAGTCGCCAAAGGGCCCTCTGTGCCAATACACTGACATAATAGGCCCTTGTACTTCAAAGAAACTTACCCCAATATTTATTTTCACATGTTTATCATTTGAAACATTAAACCTTTAAAAATATTTCTTTTTAAGCACTATCTTAATTAAGTTATCAGACATTAATTTTCACCAAATAGTATTCTGAGTGAGCTGAGGTGTCATCATGTAATTTTCCTTGCCACATACAAAATTAAACAGTACTTGTGTATTATCGCAATCTATTGGTGACATTATATGAAACGAAGCACATGATTGCCAATTCTGCGCATACAACACAAATGAAATTGGGGTTGTCAACTTGGCAAGTTATCTCGAATGTTGGTGATAGTTGCAATAATATTCAAGTACCAAATGAACTAATTAAGACACATGCAAATTATGTTAATTCTCCCATCAATTTCAATATATATATTCATAACTACAATTGCAAATATAAATACAACAACTTCCAATAAATTTGGTTTCCGTTTCACATATATTGACACTTGTTTTATTTATCATGGCTAAAGACAGAAAATTAGAATAACAGTCTTCACAGATTTCAATGGTGACAATATATAACCAAGCGAAAACTTTTCAGATAAAATTACAATAAGTGCAAATGCATCTCAATGACTTCATTTCCCCCAGGTACAAATTCAAATATTTAGATTTCAAAAAAAAAAATTCCTTATTTACTAACAGAGTAAGATGCAAGGACGCAAAACGTCTTAGTTTTATTATAGTGGAATTAAAAATTCAACAAATACATAACACCTGTTTCGCTGTTATATTGAAGAATGATTCTCATTTTAACATTCTGTGGTTCTTCTAAATTTTTTGCAATGTAAAAACTATGTACCAGAAAATTCAAAAAACCATTTCAGATTGCGTTTTTTCGACATAATAATAAAAAGTTACGGTTTATTCATTGCTATAGATGGTAACGCCCTATGCATTCAGCCAATTACATTTTAAATATTTAATAAAGTACATATGTGTATTACTTTTAAATAATCGAAGCATTATGTTAAACTTCTTTTCTAAACAGGAAAGTAATACATTCTTTTAAATCGACAAGATAGTTCAGTTATTTATGACTGATCGCGTGTACTGGATCAGATGAGTCATATCATGACGCTCGAGACAGCAGGTAAATTGCATTTTCAACTATAATTTCTCTTTTTAAAGTTATCTTAAAAAAAACTATAAAGAAACTGATTGTTCTTCCGATATCAGTTTTTTTTTTAAATAGTAGGAAATACGATAAATATCTAATTCATATATTTAAAAGGAATCGATACTCACAACTACCATCTTCAGAAACATTTCATTTCAAGATGATATAACCACCAGTAGAGAAACAAGCAGATCAAAGCACCACTGGCGTATATTAAATAGTTGTTCAAACCGCCGCTTGAAAACTCAAAGTGTCATCGCTTTTTGAAATCGGTATTGCAGTTTACTAAAATTTCTCACACGTTCGAACAGAGAAAACAGTCATTCTTAACCAATTTTGTAACACAGTATGATCAAACGTAGCAAAAATAAATAAAATATTACAGGATTAAAACTCATTTCGTAGTCATTTTTTTTTTGAATGGTATTAAAAAAAACCCCATTTCCTCTGCTTTCACTAAATATACAATTTTTTTTAAAAAAAAGAAGCATCCTTTCTGAAAATAAAACTGTAATGTTGCATTGGTTAGTTTATTGAAAATTGATTTCTAACATGATACGCATCCAAAAATTAAAAGTTATAAATTACTAGTTTTTGTTTTATTAACAAAACGCATGATAAATTCATAATGAAACTTTTCCATACCATCTTTGCCACCGTTCATACTAATACTGGGCTTCGATTATTATAAATACGGATATGGTTTTTCATAGACATACGGCAGCTTTCTTCTTGTCTTAGTAGCATCCAGACACGGATTCTCTGTCCTCGTCCGTGCCCCCCCTATTTTTCGTTGATTCTACCCCGAGTAGGATTGTTGTTCCGCCGCGTGGTTAGGCTTAGCCGCCAAGCTTTCTTTTCGGCCCGCATTGTCTCTGCGGAATCCTTTTGCATCAGCGTGGATTTTCATCGTTGCAAGTCATCAGCTACTGAATTGTTTTTCGCTATTTAGCGTGTTTCAAGATGTAGTGCTATTTTTGCGCTATTCTTGATTTTTAGTTCTCAACTGTTTTTTCGATCTGGATTACCTTCAACTTAAGCTGCATTCACACCAAGGCAGTCAGCGTGAAGCGTTGAGCGTCTAGCCAATCAGAGACTTCATCTCCGGCAGTCGAAAAAGTTGTGATCGCAACTTTTTAACTTAAAAATAAGTTAACTTCAGGCGTCTGAGCGTGCATAGCTTAGTCACATGACGCACTCTTAACCAATCACAGATGAAAATGCTTTTATAACCAAATTGGAATTTTTATGATCGTTTTAGCGCAATATTTGTTTGAGATATTTTTGATCATTCTTTTTTGCGAACACTTTTAATACAAATTCTATATAAATATGGCCAATAATGACGAGAGATTAATAATAGAAGTACAAAAATACTCTCATTTGTACGATTTGGCAAATAAAAATCACAAAAATAAAATTATGAGAGAAAATGCCTGGAAGGAAATTGGAGTATCCTTAGGACTTTCTGGTAAGTTAATTTTTTACATTGTATTTATCTTTTACTCTTGGAAAAAGTTGACGATTGGTTGAATGTTGAGCAATTGTGTAGTTAAATACAAACTATATAAAACAATATTTTATATATTCGTATACTTGGGAAAAAATCTATAACGCCAATATATATACATTTAAATATATATAAAATACATCACAAAAATATAATTAAGCAAATGTTCGAGATCATATGAATCCTAGAGTACGACATCCCATTTCAAAACAAATATATATATATATATATAACATTGAAGCCCTTCTCGAAAACCAAGTTTCTTAATAAAAATTACTTTTTTAAAAACAGAGCATAAAAAAAAAAGTTTTATATGTGTTTGCAATAAAAGTAACTATTTCAAAAAATACTTCCTAGACTTACAACATATATATTTGATAGTGACAGATAAAAGGAACAAACAAGACCGGACGTGTAATGCGCAATTTCGTTGGCAGCACCTATTCCTATAATCTACAAACAAGGATGGGTTACTTTGATATTTTTGGCCTCTTTTTGAATATCGCCAAGTTCATCGTTGGCTTAATTGAACCTACTAAAATCATTCTTGCTATAGCGCTCGTGCTGAAAGGTTCCTATATAAAATTCTAGCGGGGATATTTATTGGTTAGGTATTTTATAACTTAGAATTATAATGTTTGATTGTTAAATTTTTTTGCAGTTTTTATATTGTATCAATTTCCAGTTAAGTTTTCCATCATTTTAACATAGTTGCTGATTTTTGGAATTTCTAACTTATGTGAACAACTAAAAACTTTGATTCATAATTTTGAATTATTATTATTTTACTCTTTTTATATTGTATTTTTATTTTATTTTGTGCTTTGATTTGATGTAATTAACATTTTCCGTTCATCGACTTTCTAGCTTCTGCCGTGTAAAAGCTCTATTCTCCGATCACGTGAATGTAAAAATTTTATGCTTTGATTATTTATAATGTTTTAATAATACGTTTTAAAATTTCCAGGTATTTACCATTGTAGTAGATTCATTATTTTTTTAGTTCCTGCTGGGTGATTGCCCCCTTGGCGGATCTCGTGAGTGTAAAACTTTTTGTCGTTAAATCGAAAGTTCTATTGATTGTTATGAAAAATTAGCGTAAATATATGAGGTAAATTGTTTGGCTAAATTTTTAAATGATTGTGAGAATAATAATAGAAAATACAAATTTTCTGGAGGTGTTCTTGTAAAAGAAGGGTGCCCTGCTAGGATCCAACCAAAGGTAATAACACTATTCTTAATAAGAAAATACATTTATTTAATTAAAGTAAGAAAAAAATCATTATTGGAATGTATTATCTATTGCAAAAAATTTTATACGAATCACATGTAAAGATCTACACAATATGTTGAGATTTAACTTTCCCTTAACCTTTTCCATATCATGAGTGAAATTGTAGATTTAGATATTTAACACATTTGCTAACATGTGAAGCTTCCTAGACACATAAAAAAAACTAGTTGTATAGAAATATCAAAAAGATTCTATATTCTAATTATTAATGGAATATCTCTCTCTCTCTCTTGGTAGAATCACTCTTTATAAAGACTATTAAGGGATCAGTATAATATATTTTTCAAAGCATAATCAAGCATTTCAACTGGTTTATAAAACTTGTATAGAGTTCATTAAAGCTAATCTTGAAGTGGGTATTGAAAAATCTTCAGTATTAGAATATGTATTCGGTTAATAGAAGTTTAATTGTACTTGACTAATAAGGAATGCTTTACTCTGTTGCTCATGTTATTACTAATAAATTAAATACAGGAAATATGTATTGTGTTTCAACATTCTGAGAGAAAGGGTGCCCAGTTAAAAATTAATTGCATTACGCCTTCAATGCACTTGGAAGAAATGATTAAATGATCTTGTTTTCCAATTTTGAAATGCGAAGGGAAATTTCTCTAGTAGCTCATTTGGAAGGAATAAGTTCAATCAGATGTAAACAAATAATGGAAAATTTTAAAATTGCGTCGACTGATAAAAAGCCTGTTTTCAATAAATATTTTGATGATAATTATTGTAATTCAGCCTACTAATAGTATAAGTCACATCATCTATATACTTCTGCATGCCAATACTGATAAAAATATATATTGTTAATCTATTCACAATACATGAATGTCCAATTATTTTAAAATGAAAATTTAACTGTCAAGCAGATAGTTTGTTGAAAATACAGCATGACACATATTTAGCACATTATAGAATTTTAAATGGTACTCTCCCCAGTTTATATCCTCACAACCTATTTCCATTTCAAAATGAATTGAAGATTCCTGACAGATATTTATGACCAGGCAACAAATTCTTGGTTTGTAAAATCGCAGACTAATGGAGATGTATTTTATGTTGTTAAAAAGATTATGGTAGCATTTCAGAAAGAGGTTATGTGTGTGTGTGATCAATGCCATTACAGGTGTGTAAAATTATCATGTTCGGCTTGGTATTCATGTGAATGCTCAGATAATCATGCACCATGTAAACATATTAAGTTCATTCTTAAATTGTTTGAGAGATTCCATGTTGTTGAAATGTTAATATACTTCTTTCCATATCTCAGATAGAAAGTGTGGTGTGGGGTCTTCCGCCAAAGAAATATGTAATGACATAAGAAAAACCAGGAGACTGAACTTCTACTTGTAGTATTAAATTGTTTATTGCTAGATAAAATAGTTCAGGAACAATTGTCTCAACATGCAATTCAGTAAAAGAAAGGTAAAAAGTAATTACTAAAGAATTATTTACCTGATCCTCTTGTACCTACCTCCCAATCAGCATTTAAACTAGCAGTAAATATTTAAGCCAACTATTGGGGATATAAAAAGGAAAGCTCTGGAATGTTCTTTTTTTAGTTGTCAAGAAAGAAAACATTCAAGCTCAGGCAAGTCAGCATTACTAAATTCAAAAGCTATTTGCAAAAAAAACTTAACTGTATCTTTAACACCTGATATATGCTTGTAGTGGAGTTGTTTTATGTTTTCCAAGACATTTAGCTATGTTTTTATGGGGTAAAGTTGTTGTATATTTTTATATCAGATGAGGAGGTAAGTAATTATCAAGAATGACCAAATTTTTGTCTCAAATGGCTTTATGACAGTATATTAAAAGTATATAATTTAAAAATCATGCAGGATAGAGATTCCATTGCAGTTGAATGTTACCACACAAATTTTGGAAATTGATGGGAATATGGTAATTTTTTATATCATTCATTCTTAATAAAATTTAGGCAAAAAAATTGATTTATACTTTTGGAACATACGAATTTAGAAAATTACATGTATACTTTTTGCAGGTAAGTGATTAATATAAAATATATAGAATCAGGTGATGTTAATGCTTGCTATCAATACAAGCAAAACTATATACTAAAGTAAGTAATATGTTTTAACTTATGTGTAAATAATTTAAATAATAAATTATTCATCATTTTGATAATATTTGTGCTGTTTGTTATACAGGAATAGACCTTGAAAATCTGCCTTGCCTATACAGGTATTTCATCCATATGTTACATTTCATGGGTAATGAGGAAAGTGGTAGTGAAAGTAATGATATAATGTGATTGTCTTTTTTATGGTATAGATGTACTAATAAGAATTTATTTATTTTTTTGTCCAGTAATGGACCAGTTTTTGATATACTATTTGTTTTATAAATACTTTAAATAGTTATAGTTTTTCAGGTTGCTTTATATGTGTTCTGTGTATCAACCAGATGAATGAAGTAAATATTCTTACATCTCTGAAAGCCTTGAATGACTTTTTGATCTTAAAAAGTGCTAGATGGAATTTTCAGCTGTGGTGACATATACATTATAATTGCATCACAGTTGTGAAAGACTTTCTAAAGCATTAAAGATTGTGTAATGTAATTAATTATATATATAGTAAGTAATATTTATATGATGGGAAATGCAATACAAGTAAATATTTTATTTAGTTTTAAAAGCAATCAATTGTCTACTTTTTTTAAGACTGTCAACAATATTAGTTACACAACACTTTTTAATACAGTAGGTATAATCCAAAACCATTTGAAAAATACAATGGTTTGTGCAGTAAAGTAGCTTAAAGAGCGGTGCATTCCATCTTATGTCAAAGTGGTACAAGTAATAAATTTTTCTTAAATCGAAAAACCTTGTATAGTTGATTTTTCATAATTTTACAAGCTCCATAAGTAAACAATCATTAGCTGCATAGTTATTTTATATTAAAATTTTAACATTT
>BMAO01013073.1:0-19389 GCA_019973975.1 Trichonephila clavata | reverse complement strand
CGATACGATTTTTCTTACTAAACACCGAATTACTTTATGCTCTCTCAGGGTTAAAGAATTGTATTGAATTTTATTTGTGGTAATTGATTGTGAGAAACAAGTTGTTGTTCAGAAGGGGAGAAACTTGATCAACTTCTCCAGTTCTGAAGGTAGCAATTTGTCTTTGCATATCAATCCTAAAGTTAAGGAAGGTATTTTTGAAATTGAAATGAAAAATGATAAAACTAAAGAATGGAGTATAGAGCAGAAGGAAAAAAATGAAATTTTTCTAAAGTAAAAAGGAAAGAAAGGATAAATAAATAAATGTAGTAAAAAATAAAACGTGCAAAGAGAAAAAATAAAAACAATGTCCTGAAATTTTCGAATTATTCAGAGATGGATTCTGATAATGGGTGCACACATTATCAGATTGAAGTCGAAGATAAGTCGGAATCAAAGGACATTGGAAAAAATTGTGAAAAGGAATTTTGGAATGTTACGATGATGTGTTTGTTAAAGATAAATAGAATGTTTGAACTACATCAGAGTTAGCAATATCACAACGCGCGGTTAAGCGTCCCGAAAACAACAGGAAGAATTGGATTGTCAATGAATAACGCATTAAATGCTGGGATCATTAAAGAATGTTCATCCCTATATTCTGCCCAGTAACACTTGCTTATAGAAAGGATGGACAGAAAAGAGCAGATTTTTATTAATTTTAGGAAACTTAACCAAATCATTAAATCAGATGCTGAACCCCTTCCTTTGAATGAAACACTTATAGATGCATTAACTCAAAGTAATTATTTTTTAAAACTAGACACGACTTCGGGTTACCTGCACATGCCAATACATTCAGACGATAATAAGAAATTCGTTTTTTTTACCAATAGTTGATTGTATGAATGGCTAAAACTATCATTTGGATAGGGCAATACACCCAATATTTTCAAAGAACGATGCACCTAATCTCCACTAAAACTTGCACATTACAGCGACCACACAATCTGAAGAACATTTTAACTCATATATCCTACATCCACAGCGTAAGCCACAACCATTCTAGTGTAAAAATTCGTTGCACAGATTTCGGAGAAACTAAAGACTTTTTTTTATTATTAATGGTACGAATTTTTATGTCGCGACCTGGCAACACATCTACCTCTATCGGCGAAGTCCAATTCAATCGTTTTTTACTGTCCTCTCCTATTCATAGAACGTCACTAATTTTGGGTTCATGAATGATTTTGAATAATGAAACTCAAACATTCTTTTCGGAAACTATGTCCTAAATCTTTCAGCAACTCGGTTCTATATTTGTTTCGTTTTCTTAAATGTTGGTTCTCTACCATGTCCGTCATTAATATTAAGATTTCGATTATCAATTAAAAACATAAGAGTTAAAGGAATTAGATCATCTGCACTTTCAGAGATATATATGTAACATAAAAATAGATACGTATATTCGTAACCTTTAATGTAAAACTTAATGATGCAAGATGATTGCAATATTTCTTCATCCTTTTCCCTCCATACACTAAACATTCCCTGTAAACTTAATAACGCCTCTGTCTAGAAGCACAGAACCAGTAGGGTCCTGGAAAACCCCATAAATCAAAGGTTTTGGGGGGAATTTGCCTGTTCGCTACCTCTCCTTACTTTCCCTATTTAAATATCGCTGTCCCTCAAAGTCTTTTGCCTGTTAAGAAAAGATATGTTCCAGCAGATAACTTTGTAACACGTTCTTCCAGTGTTCTCCCTACGAAGGAAAACCCATGCTTTGAGTAAAGATCTTGAATGCCATAGTTGTTGTTACTGGGTCGTTGAGATATTTCAAGTAGACAGGATTTCATTGAATACTCGGAAGCTGAAAATGTGTTACCGGCATAAGACGAACATTAAAAAATAACGAAAAAACTCAACGATCCAAAAGATATGGAAATGAATTATAAGAACTGTTGAGACAAGGATATATAGCGAAAAATTGTGAGTTATATCGGAGGAGTAATACTTCATAGAAGCTCTGCTGCTAAAAAAAATTAAATTTGAATCGTCAAGTTTGAGACCAGGAGTACCGAATCACCAACGAGGTACAAAATTCTGGACACTACTACAACGCAGTCATCGTATTTAAACTTCTCGTCGGTTTTAGCATTCGTGGATTATTGACACTAATCTCTCTACAACTCTTCAATATCGGAAAGAAATAATGAAATACAAGAAATCAGGTCAGTGATTTTCCTTCTCCCCTTCAGTCGATCATGTTTTTTGGTAAGAACTTTTCATCATTAATGTATCCAAAATTCTTTTTTGGATACACTCATTTAATAGATTTAATTAAATTGCGTTTAAATTTCAAACGATACTTGTGGAAATAGTTATGACTATTTTAAATTTTAAATTTGATATTTTTATGATTTAAAAATAAAATTCAAAAGTGTCATCAATAAATAATTTTACTTAAATGTTTATGACAACTTGGTTAAAATTTAAATTTAACCTGTTTATTAAATTTGATGTTTATGTATGATTTCAAAGAAAAATTCAAAAGTGTCGAGTCAATAAGCAATTTGATTTAAATTTGGGGCTTAGATAAAATTTGATATCTTTATTGAAATTACGTTGATAATATTTTATTTTATATTATTAAACATATATTTGAGTGATATTGAAGTAATTTGTGTTACACTAAAAGAAAGCAAAGACTCAACGGGTTAATTGCTTGATTAATTAAAAGAAAAGAAATACCCGATTAAATCGCAAGAGTTTTAAATTTCGAAAGATTTAATTTCAAAATTGGGGATAATTAATTTTAAGATATGATAAAATAAACAGTTGGATAAGTTTACATTAAATGAGTTAATTAAAATTTGCGATATTTTAAGCATCGCTGGTGAAGGGAGACGCACAGTCAGAAGTAGCAAAAAATATTATAACTGGCCTTTGCGATTTTGAGACACTTAAAAATTCCTTAACGACTGATGAGACATCAGAAGAAGAAACAAATGAATTGAGGAATTGCAATCAATAAGTGCAATACGAAAATAAAAACTGTAATGATAATGTTTTTAAAATAGATAGGTATGTCAATAGTCTAAATAACAAACATGATCAAAAATTAAAAGTGAGTTTTAACGATATCGAGAGTATAATAACTCCTTTTAAGGTGAAAGGCAGGAAAATGTTTTAAATTGGATTGAAAATTTGAAGCCCAAGCAGAGTTAGTCTTGTTGTCTGAAGTTAATAAATTTATTTATGCAAAACGATGGGTTAGGGGAAACGCTTTATTAGTTATTAGGATTGAATCCAATATTAACTCGTGGAAACAATTAAAACAACTGTTAATGGTGGAGTTTAAAATATCTTTCAATTCGGCTGAGGTTCATGAAATGTTACAAAAACGTAAAATGAAAAGTAATGAATCCCCTTTAGAATACTTTTACTCAATAAAAGAAATTTCACATCGCAGTAAAATTGTCGAACAAGCTTTAATAACTTATATTATTAAAGGTATAAACGATTCAACACGAAAAAAAAACAATGTTATTTGTATGTACTTCTATAGTAGAATTTAAGACCAAGTTTCGAGTGTATGAGACATATAAAAGAGAAATGAAACAGTCAGAATCATTCAATCATGTGTCTAATGCAAGTATCGAGGTTGGAAAACGGCCTCAAATTCATTGTTATGACTGCCAACAACTGCACCACAAGGCCTACGAATGTAAGGCTAAAATTAAAAACCCCGAAGCTAAGAATTTTAATTACACGAAGGTCTTAAAAGATTCCACGACACATACAGTACAAGATTTACTTCCAAATCCCTATAAGTTTTGCGCGCCGTTATTAAGTATGAATGCTTTTCATTGATGATAAATAATCCGTATAGAGCTCAAACAACACCTCAACCACACACAAAAAACGACTATTACTTGTATCAATTTACTTAAAAAAATCAAACGTTCCCACAGAATGAAGGAAAAGGTAGAGACGATAACTCGAGTTCATTGAAAAAAATATTACTAAAAATCGGTACGGGCTCTACTATAAATATAATTCCTCCTGCAATGGTAATGTTTCAGTTGAGGAATATAACATAGTAATTGTTAAAGAAAAAGAAACGAGTCTTACAGTAGTCGCATATGATGTGTAACATCTGACTTTTTATCATGGTAAATACGCAATAGTGACTTTAATCCTGAAAGAAATGAATCGGTTATGACTGGAAATAATTTTCTATTAAATAATTATACCTTTAATGAAAATTTGAAACATTTCGATTAGTGCTCATTTCGTGCTTGAGTTCATCTTTCAGAAAAGCTATGAGCGGCTTCTGGCAAACTGAAGTTAACGTCAAAATCACCACTCAAAATCATGGGAAGCGAGTGATAGTTTTTTTTTTAAATAAAGAGCAGAACCACCTTCGGTATACGGTAAAAGTTCAAAATGCAGGAAATCTTTAATTTTTTTAACTGATTCGGAGAAATGTATGCGACCACCAAAATGACAAGACTTGCTGGTCTGTGCGGTAGGCGGGCGTCTTAATTGCTACTATAGTTGGACCCTCAGACGAGGGTAACGAAGAAACACCGTCAAGCATATGATTGTTGTTGTTGTCGTGCCCTTCCCGCAGGGGAAGGAATGAAAGTTGCCATTGCCTGAAGCGCATGCTTAAAAATTAGAAATATTAGAGAAATCAAAAAATACCCATTTACTTAATTAGTTTTTTTTAATCGAGAAATCTTTTTAATCACAATTAAAAATATTTTACTGACAGCGAAAGGAATTAACCTCAAAGTATGAAATAAGTACTTAAATATTTATTTGAATAATTCCATATTACTTACTCCTATTTTTTTTAAGAATGGTGAGCTTTGTCAGACGCTTACCAGGAAATATAATTATTTTTTTAAAATATATAGTTTACACATATATATAAATATATCCTGAGATTTCAAACACAACGAGCCCTGAGACTTAGCCATTTGAGCGTAATAATCACACGTTTATTCTTGATGAAGTCTAATAAGACTTGCTGGTGTGTGCGGTAGGCGGGCGTCTTAATGGCTAGTAGAGATGGGCCCTGAGACGAGGCTAGCGAAGAGACGCACCCAAGGCGCTGAATTGGTCAAATGAAACAGCGCGCGCTTCCCCCGACTTCCTGCTACGCATTTCCGTCCCTTTTCACGAAATCACTCCACCAAATATCCAACAACCGAGAGTAAAGACGTTACACATCCAAAACCAAAGGAATTCTAAAACGTAACCAAACATGCACTCTTGACCTTAAAGTTGGTAGCTTGGTGAGATCGGTACGGTTTTTCATACTAAACATCGATTTACCTTATGCTCTCTTAGGGTTAGACAGTTGTATTGAATTTCAGTTGGTAATTCATTGTGTGAAACAAGTTATTGTACAGAAAGGGAGAAACTTGATCAACTTCTCCAGTTCTGAATTCAGTGACTTGTCTTTGAATATGAATCCTGAAAATAAGGTTAAGGAAGGTATTTTTGAAAGTGAAATGATAGATGATAGAATGTAGTATAAAGCAGAAGGTAAAAAAGGAAATTTTTCTAAAGTGTAAAGGAAAGAAAGAATTAATAAATAAATGTATTAAAAAATAGAACGAGCCTATCAGAGACGGATACTGATAATGGGTGCACACATTGTCAGGTTGAAGTCGAAGATGTGTCGGAATCTAAATATATACGAGAAAATTTTGAACCAAAAGTAATTTTAGAAGGTTACGATGATGTGTTTGCAAAAGATAAATAGGATGTTGGAACTATAAGGATAGAACCTCAGAGTGAGACTGACGTCAGAATTACAAATATCATTACGCGCATATAAAACATCACCAAAACAAAAGGAAGAATTCGATTTTAAATTAATGAATTACTAAAGGCTGGGATAATTAAAGAAAGTTAATCTCTATATTCTGCTCCAGTAACACTTGCTTATAAAAAGGATGAACTTAAAAATAGCAGATTGTTTGTTGGTTTTAGGAAAATAAATCAAATCACTTAATCAGATGCTGAACCACTACCATTAATTAAAGCACTAATAGATAAATTAGCTCAAAGTAATTACTTTTCAAAATTAGATATGGCTTCAGGTTATTGGTACATACCAATACATCCAGACAATACGGACAAACTCGCATTTCTTACCAATAGTGGAATGTATGAATGGCTAAAATTATCATTTAATTGGCGCAATGCGCCCAGTAATTTTCAAAGAACGATACACCGAATCCTCACTAAACATAAAATTAAATTTACTGCAAATTTTTTTAATGACATTATAATTCCGAAAATTAAACAGATCATTTAGAACATATCAAAGAAATTTTTACCATTTGCAGGTTAGAAAATATTAAACTCAAATCATCTAAGTGTTATTTTTTGCAAAAAATGAAATTCAGTTTTTAGGGTACGAAATTTCTAATGGCATTGTCACTCCAGATAACAGCAATATTGAGGTAGTTAAAAATTTAAAACCACCGACTGATGTAAAATCTTTACGAAGGTTTCTAGGATCTATTATTTGATATCATAGGTTTATAGCTAAATATACCATGATTATTCATCCTTTGAACCAGTTACTAAAAAAAGACTTGACTTGGAAGTGGACAAATGAATGCCAAGAATCTTTTGAACTTTAAAAACAAGCTTCGATTTGTAAACCCACTTTGAAAAATTTTAAGCCGAAAAGTGCATGTCACCTTTTTGTTGATACAAGTTTAACTGGTGTACGAGCGGGTTTGAAGCAACCAGATAGCATTGTTGATTTACACCCGGTAGCATTCCACTCACGCTCTATTAAAGGATTATGAAAAAATTATGGGATTACGGAGCTGGAGTATCTCGCCATAGTAGACTCTTTAAATAAATTTCACCATTAACCTTTTAGCAAAAATTTATTATACATACAGAACACGCATGCAGCCCTAGTCTGGCTCAAAAACGTAAAAAATTTTAAGGTATCCGACTACGTTGAAAATGCCATTTTCGGTCAAAAATCGCATTTCCTTTTTATTTTACCATTTTAAAGTTCAAGCAATTAGCTTTCTAAATCTGTCTTTGTTTTGTCTGTGCGATAATTAGAAAAAAAGTTACAGATGTTTAAAATATATTTACAGCTGTCATTCGAAACCGGAAGTGGTGAAATCGAAACCGGAAGTTGTCTGTTTAACATGCTTTTTACCGATAATTTTTGCAGTTTCAACCCATTATAATTTTAAAAACTATTTCTGACAATTTTTTTAATTATTTAATTGATGGGCAACAATTTCGATCTTTTAATTCGACTCTTGCGATTGGCAACATTTGTTTCTTCTGACCTCACATGTTTTTGTTTTGATTTGTGCCTTACGAATTTTGATCCTAAATTTCTTCTAAAAACTTAACTTTTTTCGAATTAATTGTACAATTTTTGATCGTTGATGGTTTCTAGACATTCTGCTTTTAAAAATTCAAGTTATAATGGTTCATAAAACTATAAAAATAACTTCTTGAAAATGCAACAGTGGACTGATAACAGTAGATTGGTAACAAAAACATTGGAAGTAGCAAATATTCAAACTTGTAATGAACAAAAACTGGATTCACTGAAGAATTTTTCACAGTGCAAAGAATGTTTTAATGGAACATTAAGAGGTTATGGAATATTTTATTTAAATATTTTGGGAAGTATGTTTTTCTCAATTTGTGTTTCTTCAATTGTTTTGAGAAGAATCTGTACCTGCATGAAGATTACTTGTTTGGACTGACTTCTAATGTGACTTTAAAATGCTCCAAATGTACTTTTATTGTCAATTTTTCAGCTACTAAAAAGCTTAAAAACCAAACTTCAATTAATTTGCAACTTATTTGTGGAATGTGAGTTATTGGAAGATGACATTTGTCTGCGAAAAAGTTACGTCCTAAGCTGAATATGTTATGCCGTATGGCAAAAAGAGCATATAGACTTTGTGAAAGAAATATCTTGGCTGCTGCTACATCAACGGCTAAAGATGTCATGAATGCTGCTGTGTTGGTAGTAAAAAGCATTACAAAATGTTCCAACACGTCAATTGGAGAATGTGGAATATCCGTTGACGACAGATACATGGACATTCTTCCCTAAAAGTTTCTATAGAAACTTTATCCATCACCACTGGGAAACTTCCAGATTAGGAAATTATGTCTAAGTTTTGTAGAATTCTAAATGTCTAGTCGAACATGCGTGTTCCTGCATTCATCTGGTATTTACTTCAATCATGGAATCTGTTTGTGCGTACAAAATCTTTGTGTGATTTTATACCACGAGATCTTAAAACAATGTTGATTTCTATGGTGTGTGATGGTGATTCCCAAGGATACATTTTAGTTAAAGATCTATTTGATGTCAACAGTGTCATAAAATGAGTGCCTAATATACTTCTAAGAAAGAGTGAGTATTCGGCAAAGAAAACTTAGAAAAAGCCAGAAAAACCTCGGTGGGAAAGAAAAACTTTCCAGTGTTATGATTAATAAAATTCAAAACTATTATGGCAGTAACACCAATCACGTCAAAGCTCTGCTAAGTGCGGCATTTTTTCTCAGTGGCTCCATCAGAGAGATACCCATGTATGCACCATGCCCAAATGGAGCTGAGAGCTGGTGTGAGTATCAATGAAGAATAGCCACCGGAAAAAATATATATAAATAAAGGTGTAAGCCTTTCCATGAAACTTTTAAATATTGTTAAACCTGTGTATACAAAGTTGTTTGATAAGCATTTATTATAAAAATTGCCTCCACGGTGTGACACAAATGTAAACAAATCATTTAACGCGCTTTTTCGGCAAATTGTTCTGAAAGAAACTTTTATTGAGCTGAAAACATTTTCTTTGGGTACCCATATTGCTGTCATTATTTTTAACAAAGCTTTTATTTGTTTGTTTGAAAGCTTTTGGCATAAATGTAAATTATTATACACTGCGTGATGACAGATTTCCTGCCATCATTCGCACAGTGACTCGAAACAACATTCTTTGCCTTTTTAAAAATCAGCCAGAAAAAAAATATAGGGCCCAAAGAAAGTTAAAATTTAATAAAATAGCAAGTAGTGGAGGTGTTAAATATAAATCATTAGAGTTTTAGTAATATACTTGTGATATTTTGTTTTGAAATTACATTTATAAAGTTTAAATGCATTTTTCTCAAAACTGTTTTTTTGTAAATTTCTTGATATTTCAAATGTGATATCTAAAGAGCCAATAGAGATACTTGTATGAAATTTTACACAAATGTTATTAATAGTATTATCTAGAGGTTGGACTAGCAGCTAAGAAATTGAACAATTTTTAGTGATTTTATAGTTGGATTTCCTTATAAAAGTATCGAAAATTTGAATGAAATTCATAGGTTGTAGCTTCGATTAGCTATAACTTCTGATTAAAAAAAAATAATTTAAAACTTGTAGGACAACCTCTAGAAATGTGTTTGAAAAATGTGCTGCAGCAATTTTTTTTGTAAAATATAAATTATTTTTAAAAATAGAGCCTTTGAAAAAATTAAAAAAATTAATTTAAGTTTCATTAAAATTTCATTAAAATTTTAAATTTTTGTAAATTTTAATGTATGTATATTATTTATAACTGTGTTTTTTATCATAGTGCAAAAAATGAAATTTAAAATGTAAAATTTTTAGTGAATTTTAGAAAAATAAAAAAATAGGTCTCCGAACGTAGTCGGATACCTTAAAGGAAGTCTGTTCCGCTGGTTTTTACAATTAAGTATGAATGCATATATTAAATATACAAAAGATACCCCAAACATCGAAGCAGATATGCTCTCTAGAGATATGGCAGAGAAAACGCAAAAAGTGAGTGCGTTGCAACAAACCACATGTCTCATCTATTGCAGTTGGAGGAATAAGAGGCCCAGAAAAGAGATAATTGAACAGGAATCTTTATTGAAATTAATAGTCTTATGTGTGCGTAAGAAAAATTTTATTAAAATAGCTGTCCATTTTCTTTACTTAAAAGTGCTCATGAAACATTTGGTCATCCAGGAATTCAAAAAACATTGAATTTAACACACTCTAGTTTACTATTGGTAAAATATATCTGAGGACATACACACACACATTACTAATTTTATCAAACATTGCCACACATGTCAAGTTAATAAGAAATCTCGACAAAAAAGATTTGGTCTCTTACAGGCCTGTGGATTAGCCATTCCAATTAATTGCGATAGATAGTGTAGGTGGTCTGAACTATTACAATTCATATAAAAATATTTAACTTTACTCATTGATCATCATAGTAGAAGTATCTGGACATTTGCACCAAAATCAATTACTACAGCAACGTACACTAGTTTTCTAACACAAATTTTTCAGATTCAAATAACGAAAAGTATTCTAAGTGACAGAAATGCCGCTTTCACATCTTCTGATTTTAAAAATTATTTTAAACAAAATAACACTAAACGGCTATTAACTACAACTCATAGACCAGACACCAATGATGAGGTTGGGTCAGAGAATAGTCACACGTTTAAGATCTAAAAATAATGAATCTTCTAAAAGGGTCCCATGCCCCCATTTGTTAGAAGAAGTAACTCAAGAATATAATTTAACATCCCTTTCCCTGCAGACACTACAGCTTCCCTGTAGACTTAGTAAGGCATCTGTGTAGAAGCACAGAACCAGTTAAAGTCCTGGAACCTAATAAATCAAGGGTTTATGGGAATTTGCCTGTTCACTCCCTCTTCCTACTTTCCCTATTTAAATATCGTTGTCCCCCAATGTCGGGACTCTTATGCCTGTTCGATAGCTTTGTAACACGTTCTCCCTACGAAGGAAGCCCCATGCTTTAAATAAAGATCTTGAATGCCATAGTTGTTTTTACTGGGTCGTTGAGATATTTCATATATATACATGTAAAACAAAATTGGGGGGGGGGGTTATGAAGTATATAATGAAATATCTTTTGCTGTTTAATTTTAGACAGTTTTTTAATATTAGGTTCGTATTTCGTATTCATTAGTGTAACGCGTTTTGCAGTTAATTATTCCCTGTCGAGTCCATTTCTATTAGATTTTACAGAGGTTATTGAAGAAGACATTTTTTCATGAATATGTGGACACAAACATTTATATCAATGAAAACACTAGTTAACAAACTCTATTTGGTAAAAAAATCCCATACGTTTCATACAATATTTACAATTTTTCTGCGGGGTCAATATTCATATAGTTTTCCTTCTACTTCAGAAATCAAGTCTTCAAATTGTGTTTTCCACACTACGCTGCTTCGAAATTAAACTGATTCCATTTGTGAATTATCGATACCTAGCCATATGAATTGAGTTAACTCCATTGTTTCAAATTCTGTTTTGTATGGATATAAAATAAAGTGAAAAGTATTTTCCAAACTTTTAAATTGAGTGAATCTCACCTCAAAAGCTTGTTTTAATTCCTTAATAATCATTAAATATTTTTAATTACATTTTTTCAAATGGGAACGGAGTTTTCAAAGTTATTGTGTTTTGAAAATGTTTCTGCAATTGAGGAAACTATTTCGATATTTTCATTTCCAAATTCTTAGTAAAGATGTAAAGTTTCATCATAAATATTTGTATGTTTTTAAACATCATTAAAGCACTATTAGTCCATGGCCTTGAAGTTTTTTGTCAGTTCATTATAATGTTGAGTGATGTCGCATAAATACATTAAATCATTTAACCAATGTATATTGGGTAATTAATCGAAACCATTTTTTCAATTAAAAAAAGCTTGAATTCTTTTAATAATGTTTTAAAGCGATTAAGGAGTTGACCGAAACTAAGTTCATGGAACATTGTTGTATGTGAAATTCCCTGAATATTGGCATTCTATTTAATCTAAGAATTGTGCTAATTGCCGTTTATAAAGAGCTGTTGCGTTTATAAAGTTGATTATTTTTATTAAACTCTAAAATGTTTTTAAACCATGCTTCACACATAAAACTTGCTGGTGTACTTTACAATGAATTCACTCGGAGAATGTGAAATATTTTGCTTAAGACACTGAATAAATCCAATGCTTTTAATACCATACTAAGTGCACGGTCTGTTGTAACAAACTATTTACTGAAGGCCAATATCCATTTCTTTAAATGCAATATCAAATTTTTTAACATATCAATCACCGGTACACTTCCCTTTCAATGTCCTTAGTTTTATTAACTATTCATTCATTATGTTTCCATATTTATAATGAGCAAAAACTGCTAATTGTGCATAACCATTTACATCATTACTCTCATCTAAAGCAGTTGAATAAATTTCTGCATGATTTAAGTCGTTATGTTTTAGCGAAGAAATATTTTTTTTTAATTCCATTATTCGATCTTTAATTATATTGAGACTTATAGCTAACTGATTTATCCACTTTATAATCAAGTCTTTTTCTTTAAAATCAGCAAACAATGTAGGACTACATTCTAAAAACGTTTTTTTATTACAAATTCTCTTTCTGAAAAGGTTTCTCGTAGCGCGCAATGCAATGTCCGACTTGGAAACCAGGGCAGCTGTAATGTTATTTTTTGCAACCAAAACACTTTTTAAAACGCTGCTTTACGAAAAATTCTCTTTTTTCTTTTGTTAATTTCTATCTTCATCTGTTGACATGAAAATATTTAATGCAGATGATGAATGTATCGCTTCTAAAATAAACGGATATCTCTCAAGTTTAGATACTGTGATTAGGGCTAGAAAATCTAGAGCAATTATTTCGTTGGGGATATTAGCCACTATTGGAATTGAGAGCTAGGAACGCGTTTTTATGATTGTTTTTTGACATGTATCGCAGGTTGTAATATTCCTAAATAATTTTCCGCATTCTCGGAAAACAGCAAGAGTTCTTTATCCGCAAGTAAGTCTTTTACTCTAGTGTCCCGATATAGGATTGTCGTAGCCTTGTAGATTTCAGTATGTATAGTCTTATTGAGGGATTACTTTTCTATTCCAAATATTTGTAATCACTAGAAGTAAGTTTAAAGCAGCGTTTCCCAACCTTTTTTGGCCAAGGCACACTTGTCGCGGGGGAAAAAATCACGAGGCACACCACCATTAGAAAATGTTAAAAAATTAACTCTGTGCCTATACTGACTATAGTAAAGTAATTCTCTTGAATAGGAATCAAATAAGCACAAAGAAAGTATTTTATAATTACTTTATTATGAAATATTAAGTAAACAGAATAGTGAAAAATTATAAAATACTTTCAGTGCGGAACCTGGGCCTGTTTGGCTGAACACAAAGCTTATATTCTGGCTGGAATCGAAGAAAGACACACACGTAGCTCTTCGTCAACAGTTCTCAGTCTCTCTCTGTATTTGGTTTTCATAGAAATCATGCTTGAAAAGCTAATCTCACACAGATATGTAGTGGAAAAAGGGAGCAATGTCAAAATAGCTTTGTTTGCCAGAAGGGGGAACTCCTTGGCAGTATCCAACCAAAAACTGTCCAAAGGTAGATCAGCAAATCTTAGCTTGCAACCACGATTTTGTCTCAGTTCAATTAGTTCCTCCTGCTCCTGTAAAGTCATTTCCTTTCCAACAACTGATGCTGAGCTATAAGGGCCCCTAACCCAGTCAAGGCATTCAGTGGAGACTGAAGAGAAATAAAATGACAACTTCACCTCAAGAGTTTTTAAATGCTTAACTATTATCTCACACAGTGCAGCAGTGTGAACACCTTGCCATTGCATGGTGAGTGTGAACATTTCAAGATTGCCACTTTCCACGTGTTGATGCCAGAGTTGCACCTTTGAACGGAATCCATTTATTTTATCTGTACTTGTAAGCAGGTTTTCATTTCGGCCTTGCATTCGGGTGTTCAATTCATTCAGATGATGAAATATATCTGCCAGGTATGCCAGCCTTGCACACCACTCATCACTTGCAAGCTGCTTTGCGTAATCTGACCCCTCATTTGTCAGAAACACTTTAAGTTCCTCCCGCAGCTCATACACACGAACCAAGACCTTGCCACGCGACAACCACCAGACCTCCGTATGAAACAGCAAGGTTTTATGCTTTGCTCCCATCTCCTCACACAAAGCTGCAAATATGCGACTTTTCATGGGTCGTGACTTTACAATG
Source organism: Trichonephila clavata (assembly GCA_019973975.1). Lineage (NCBI taxonomy): Eukaryota > Metazoa > Arthropoda > Arachnida > Araneae > Nephilidae > Trichonephila > Trichonephila clavata. Next base: position 5,288 of record BMAO01013073.1, on the reverse strand, counting down.
TTTACCATGCGCACAACATCATCCAACACATGAACTAAGGCTGATGGTGAAGTCTTGGCTACGAGGGCCTCGCGGTGTAAAAAACAATGCATAATAATCACATCTGGATTTCTTTCCTTCACTCTGCTTACAAAGCCTTTGGTGCGCCCGACCATGGCTGCAGCTCCATCGGTGCAGACACTTGTGCAGTTTTCCCACGTAAGTCCTCCTTGTTCAAGGTATTCTGATGTGACCCGAAAAATTTCTTCTCCTGTTGTTTTTTCTGGCAATACCTTGCAAAAAAGGTTTTCTCTAATTGCATCACCATCAACAAAACGCACATTAGCTAAGAGTTGAGCATGTCCACTGATATCAGTAGACTCGTCAAGTTGCAATGCAAATTTCTCACCGATACGGATCTTTTCCAAAACCACACTTTCGATGTCTGCAGACATGTCATTAATACGTCTGGAAATTGTGTTGTTTGAGAGAGGGACTTTGGCTATTTCCTTTGCTGCTTCAGGTCCGAGCATCTCCTCTACAATAGCTTTCCAGGCAGGAAGTATTAATGTCTCTGCCACAGTGTGCGACTTTTTTGTCTTGGCTATAAGTTCAGCAACTTGATAGCTAGCTTTAAGAGCTCTTTCATTTACCTTTGTTGTTTTTCTCATAAAAGTTGCCTGTTTCTCCATGTTGTCACGCAGGCGAACAAAATAGTCCACATTCTTGTTTTGAAGCAAAGGGTGTTTCGTTTGGAGATGGCGTTTAAGTTTGCTTGGGACCATAGCACTGTTAGCTAGCTTTTCACCACACACCACGCACAGTGGAGTTGGATTTACTTTCACTGGAGATGAACACAAACCAACTGAAATATAGCTTTCGCTATATTGCCTTGCGCCAGAGAATTTAACCGTCTTTGCTTTCTTTTGACCCCCACTCATACTCGGGATCTCATCTGGCTCCAGATTTTGTTCAGAGTCCAGTTCTTTCCTTTTCAAAAACTTGTCCATCACTGCAGTATCAGTGTCTCTCTCCTCACAGCAGCCGTTGTCTCTCTGACACTGTGTGAGGCGTCTGCCTGCGTCTCATGGGGAGGCAGGGGAGGAGTTATAGCACTGCACAGCGCCGTGACACCCAGACCCGGAGGCACACCACGGTCCTTCAGACGGCACACTGGTGTGCCGCGGAACGGCGGTTGGGAACCGCTGGTTTAAAGTATTGGAACTGATTCTCGTAATTGTTTCATCAACTGTCCTGTCCTGAAGCATTGCGCCAATTCTAATAACTAGTAAGGGAATTTATTCCAGTATGCGCAATGAAAATAATAATTTCGAATCTGGGCCCCTGGGCCATCAACATGAGACTAGGAGAGGGAGGCGATTACTTGCGTAGATCATTATATATCCAACGTAAAATTCAGCAATGATAGCAGAGCTGGCGAACAAATGGCTAAACCAAGAGTGAGGTGTATGGAAATATTTTCTTTTAGTTGAGCGTGGATAAGATTAACTGTTCAATCTGTCACCCACGAGTTGGACGACGTAGTCCTCTATGGGAGCATAATACAAAGTCACCGAACAAAATAAATGGAGCCGACAAATGAATAACTATGTGATCCAAATCAATCGTGTACATAACATTGAGGATAAATAAATGCAGCGTACTGTGGGTGTCTGGAATCACACCCATTCTCTAGTCATAGTGATGTGTGACGACTTTACATCTGATCTATTCCAGTCAACATACTACTCCATTTAGGGATGCATTGCCATCAATATTCCGTTAAAATTGTAATCACACACTAGTATTATCATCATCTTCAGAAATGCCTCGTGAAGAACAGCTCATGTGGACTGGCACTCTTCCAGAGCTAGATGTAGAATAGTTCAATGATAGCGCATCAGAGCGTCATCTGATGGTTCCAAGCCCATCATATTTTGCTCTAATGATGGGTGTAACTTTACAAATATCCCACAGAAACTATGTGGAGTCTTATTTGGAACCAGAAGGGGGTTCCTTGGTCATTTTTGAAAATTGCTTGCTTCTGTAACAGTAGCTTTGGTTTTCATTGTTTTGGATAGAGGAATTGCTAGTATATCTAGCAATTCTTGCCTGTTTTGAAGTTGCGACGTCTAAGCTTCTGTCTTCACCTGTTTGAGCTGAACCCTTTTTGAAAGTTTCTTAGCAGTGCTAGCATTTGATCTCAGAAGCTAACGTGCGTGAAGAACTGAATCGAACCTCTGGGTATGAAATTTTGTCCTTTATTTTTTATCGCAGTGATTTCCTATTCCTGGATCCATTTAGGGCAGGGACCTGAGCAAGAGGGATGCTCCCCTTTACATATTGCTCCTTCCTGCTGCAGGCCGTGACGTCGTAGTCTGTTTCCCCGAAACGAAGTCCGGTTGGTTGGGCCACCAGGCGAAATTCGAATGTCGGGCAGTAAAAACACCGCACCTTACTGGAAATGCTCTTGCTTGGTATTGCAAATATGCAGCTTCTACGGAATGTGGATTAGGCGTTAAAAATGTAAGGATTAGGTGCTTTTCATTCAGAGCACGTGTCCATCCAGACGTATTTTATTTCCCCCTACTCCACATTCTTTTTGCTCTCTATTATTTTCCAAAGTTTCTTCAGGTGGTACGTTCAGCAAACCCACCACAGATATAACTCCACGTGAGTTTATCATAAGGAGAAGCGGTTATTTCAAGGTGAGCCAATTTCTTATAGTTCACAAGGGTCGTCGACTGTTTTGAAGGTATCGCTTTAAGGAACATGTCCCCGGAGCGAAACTTTCTTAAGGGCTTAAGTCGCTGCATTGCTAGAAATGGCTTTTACCAACCCATCTTCATTACTCATAAAAAACTTTTCTGGAATCTTTACCGATTCTGCTCAATATTTTAGCATAAAGAGTGTAGTTGATTCCCAGAGGGAGAATTATACTGTGGTTTCATAAGATATATTTATATCTCAAGGCACCTCTTCCCACCCCAGAGTCCAAACAAGGGAAGGCAGCACGCCGGTCATCTGACAAGCATCAGTTACGCCTACTACCTAAGAGGTGGCGCTGGCGTACAAATTAGGGCTGTGTTCCGTCTTTTCACACCCAGGGCCCCTTAACTGCAATACTAACCCTAAAGAAACGTCTTTCTGATTTCAATAGAACCCGAATTAAATTCCGTCGGAACCAATTTCCAGGAGCGGGCTCGCTCCTGCCTCCAGTCTAGTGAGAAGCAGGGTACAAAGGGGCTGTAACAGGAACCGCAAGCTCCACGGGTCACCGTAAACGACCGACATGTGGGCCAGACTCTCAAACCAGTCTGGAAATTGGAGGAGAATCGGAACAGAAATATTTTTTTAATCTCTAAACTAAATAAGTCTGAGACATGAACTCGGAATATAATAGAACTTAAATTACCGAAGTAAAAGTAACCACAAAACAACCCTCATCTGAACTAAAAATGTTAAATATTGATTTGTAATTGAAACTCTAAATAAACGAAAAAATTTTTAGGATTTTCTCCCTTTTCAAATAAATCACTCGGGGACTCCCCCCCCCCCCCGCCCGCTGCGTACTGAACCGAAGATGATCCCCTGAAAGGAAAGAGGAGAAATTGGTTGACAAGTAGGTTCAAATATGGAGAAGGATCACCGAAGTACCCGGTGTCTTGGCACCCGTACTCGTCTAAAGATGAGCTTCCGAGGGGTAAGAAACAGAGAGCCATCGCACCCAATTGACTCATTGTTTCATTTATTGCAGTCTTTGTTGGGTCCACTACCTATTGATACTTTACCTCCAGTTAGCGAATATCATTTGAAATAAATGCATCCTTTATTATACGTAGCCATCTTTATTTATTTGAAGAGGTTTCTCTTCACGCTCCGATAACTATCTAAGGGTTAAGTTTCAGCACCATGTACAAACTAATTATTTTTCCCAGTAAAATTATTCATCAACATATTCTCTTATTTGAAACTCTAGGTGATATATAACATTTTTTGACTTCTTTGGAACCAAGTGTTTGAGAAAGCCCTTATACAATATAAAAAATATGATCCTGTAAAAAAAAATAATAAAAATCCTGTTTAGTCAAATGAACACGAAAGAATTTAGTTACCTCCAAGGAACCAATGCAGCAAGGGCCAATTCGAATATAATCGAGCAGCTGTAGATTATGCTGCTTTGAAAGTTTTCATTTGTTGAGTGTTTCCCATTTTTGCCAAATTTCGTCAGATACTTTAACATTATGTACAGCGCTGTGCCCGTAAGAAATTTGGGTGTCCATTTTTGCCACAAGGAGGTTGACTTTTCATCTTTTTGACTAATTCATGTATAATTTTCCTAATCTTGCAATCAATTAATCCATGGTTTTATTTTTAAACCCCTGCTGTTTCTATGAATTTCGAAATTAACAACCTTAGTACTTAGTACACAAATTGGACTCGTTTTTTCCCGCAACTTAACTTCTTGTTTCCTTCAGTAGTAGGTTGTGCGATTGTAAAATCTTCACCATGTATCTTTTATTTTTCTTGTTTATGTTTCTATTGTTTCTTCCTGTTTCTAACAAACCGATTTTCTCGTCCCATTAGATTAGAAAATAATGGTGATTTGATTTCCACTTATCGATTTTACATTTGAGCCGTTTAACTGCACCTATTCTACCACCTTCTATCACTTAAAGAAACCCCTACAAGAAACCTTTTCCCTAATAAGGGCTCCATTGTCCGTTGCAAGGGAGATAAAGACTCTTCATATTATCAGACGTCGATATTTTCGGGGGTGACACGCTTTATACTTTTCACACTTCCTGTATAGGTGGAACAGATTCAACCGCCGCTTTGACCAGAGCCGTGTGCTGCAGCGAATGTATAAAATTTCGTTGATAACGCAGAGTGAATATTGAAGATGAGACAAGATTTCATTCTATATTTGTATATATTTGTGCATGCATTTAACCTTTATGATTCATGATGATTCCTGCAAAATGCTTCTTAATTCACATTTTTTTTTATTAATATGCCTCCAGTGCTGTACTTTCATATTTCCTTTGCAAGTAAATGTTTCTTTTTTTATTTTATCTGATTGAAATTATTTTATATTGAGTCAATTTCTTCTTAAATGTTTCTTGTATTTTTATGAACCTTTCATGAATGGTTTTGTCTCTTTTTTTTTTCCGGAAAATATTAGACATCCTTCTCTACCGTATAAATACAAGACTTTCATCTGAAAATATTCTTAGTGAGAATATATAAAAAATAATCAAAATATAAATGTGGAAATATAGTCTATGAACTGAAAAGAAATAATGTCA